>JAQQSZ010005213.1:0-13929 GCA_028646595.1 Phalanger gymnotis
CCATCTTGGCTCCGCCCCTCCCATATGCGTTATTTTCTGGGCATATCAGTAGATTTGAGCTTAATTTTGAAATAAGCCTCTTCATATTATTCCTTTCTTTCCAAATTTGATATATAAATTTCATTTAATTTCATTTAACAAATATTCATTAAATCCCTGCTATGTACAAGATATTTTGCCTAGCTACCATGAATAGAAAGACACAAACAAGAAAGTTCGTACCCTCAAGTTAACTTAAATTCCATTAGGGTGCTATGTATGGTGTTTATGTATGAGGATAAATAAATGCAAAGTAATTTGAGGAAGGAGAAAGTACCAACAAGGGGTCATCTCAAGGAAAGTTTCTTGCAGTCAAGCCTCACTGGAAGATTATTAAAGATGAGAGGTTGTTCCCAAACACAGAAGAAAGCTTGTGTGAATTCACAGAGGGTAGGAGGTAGAAGGTCATGTTGGGAAAAAAGCTAGTCATCTAGTTTGGCTGGAATATAGGGTGTGTAAAGGCGAGTAATGTTAAATTAGGTTGGAAAAATGGGATGAAGCAAGATTATGGAGGGCCTCATGTGTTAGGTTGTAGAGTCTATATTTCATGCTAAAGGCAACAGTGAGCCACTGAAGAGTTTTGAGCAGAGAAATGACGTTCAGATGAGGATTATTTTGGAAACCATGTGGAGAACTGAATGAAGAAGGAAGAAGCCAGAAGCTGAGAGACTTTTGAGGAGGTTATTAAAATGTTCTAGGTGAAAGGTGACAAGGATTTGAAGGAGGGAGATCTAGGGTGGTAGCTATGTAAACAGGGAGACAGGTAGGGATAGGAGGGATTATTTGAAGGTAGAGTTGACAAGGCTTGACAATCAATTAGATGTGGTGGAAACAAGAGGGAAAATCTTCCAAAAGAGGGGTTGCATTTGTATTTTTAGTATATAGTAGTTAATAAGTGTAGGGACTTGGTCATCACTACAGCTTTATAATATCTGTACAGGCCTTGTGAAACAGTTTCCAGCACTGTAAATAATTAGTAATTGGCTATGTAAATCTGAGTGCAAGTATTAGTAGTTTTTTCTACTTCTTAGAAATTTGTGGGGCTTCTAGTTGTCTTTTTTTCTTTTTGGAAAGCTAGTTACTCAGACTCACATTTCAGTATTTAATGTTTTCTAATTGGGAATTGAATTAATATTAGAGTTTAGCTATCTTTTTTTCAGGTTTATAGAAAACTGACTTTTTAAAGCATGCATCAGACCTGTCCCTACATTTATTAACTATTACATACCGTAAATGAAATGCAATTCCTATTTTGGAAGATTTGTTTCCTTTGCTGTGTAGAAGAAACATTTATTTGCATGAAATATGGTTTATTGTGACTTTTTTTTACTTACATATAGTTTTCTTTGAAGTGTAGCCATCTGTAATCTCTTAGTATGCTATAAATTCAACAGTTTTTCAAAAACTGAATGGACCTGTCCCACCCTCACTCCAGCTCTAAGATAATAGCTTCTTCCAAGATTATCCTCAGAAAAATTATTGGTACCTCAGCCTTGCAGATTGAAAACAGCTATCCTTCCCTAAGATCATCCTTAGAGTAATTAGTAGACCCTTCCCATTACAGGTCCCCTATCCCCCACCCCCAATAAAAGCTACTTATAAATGAAAACACTAAAGATGATTGAATGTATATCAAAATCAAATTGCCTAAAAGATCAATTATGATTTCTGAAAAAACTATCCATATATCAGACTTGCTAAGTGTGGTGTCTGTTGGCTAATTAAAATGATTTCCCATCTGAAAGTGACTGATGGTCATTCCATGAAGTATTTGTTTTTAAAAGGTGGACTTAAACCCACTGATCCTAGTTCTGCCCTCTGGGGAAGGAGAATAAGTCTAGTGCTACTTACTTGACAGCCCTTAAAATACTTGTAGGAAGGTATTAGCTCTTAAGCCATTCCCTCCATCCAAAGTCTTCTCTCCTCTAGATTAAATACACCATTCTTTCAACCAACCCTCCCAAGGCAAGATTTTGAGATCTAGAGTACCCTGGTTGCCTCCTCTGTGCCTAGGGTATCTACCTATCTAGTCTATGGATTATCAGTGCCTTTCCTAAATATAGTGCCCCAAATTGAAGAAAGCATTCTAGATGCATCATGATCAGGACAGAGTAGAGCAAGATATGATATAGTATCTCCAAAGCAGTATAAGATCATATTTATTTCCCTGGCTGCTGTATCAAATATTTAACTAATTTCGATGAAAGTCCCCATTTGTAGAAGTGATTTGAATAGTTTGACCCCATGGGAACAACTTGTAAATTGAAGGGAGCCGCAATTAGAAACTGAAACTATCAAGCAAGACTTTCAACTGTGCTCTAATATTAAAATGGTCATTTTTGAAAACTCATGAGCCTAGAGTGTTTGTTGTTGTCATCAAAGGTTTTGATGGACCCAGAAGTTTCCATGGTGCTCCTTTCACTCTCTGCAGATTGAGGAAGAAAATATAGAACCTGACTAAGAAGTCCTTGGACTGTTAGGGATCAAAATCATAGTATAAATAAGTCAGAATAGAGCAAAAGGAGATAAATGGGCTCAAAATGGCAAGCAGTGTTTGAACTAGAAATTATATAAATACTAGGAATCGTAACAAATTATGTTGATGATGTGTGAGATGGATAGTGAATGAAGTCTGCTCGAGCTATCTGAACAGTTTTAAGCAGTTAGACTAGGAGACCAGCACTAGAGTTAGGGTATGGAAATGTTGCTACATAACCTCCAGGCACACCTGACCAGTTTGACCATAGATATCCTGTTTTACAAGAAGACCTCTGTCCTTTGAGGAATTTGCAAACAGCTGCAAAAAGTTTTTTTTTTTTCTCCTGACCTTTTATCTCTAAGAATTCCTGGACCTGGCAGATAAGGATGGCCTGCCTCCTGGTTTCTAGGCAAAGTTTATCCACGTTTAGATTGTGCACCCTGAATTCCAGCCAATGGGAGGAAGGGGGAGAAGTGGGGAGGAGTCTTGCGTTAGGACCATAAGTACAGGCTTTTTCTGTCGCTCGGTACAGCCCAACCTCTACCACTTGGGTGATGCCCTTTCTCATGAGAAAGAAAGAATAAATGTCTTTTCTGATTCTAAAAAAAAAAAAGGTGGACTTAAGTCAAATTTCAGTTAGCTGTGACAAATTTTAAGGTCAAGGACCATCTTAATTTTCTTTATCTTTGTATGTCCAGCATCTAATATAGCATAGGTGCTTAATAAATTCAGTCCATTCAATCAGCAAATATTTATTAGGTATTTACTAAAGTGCCAGGCACTTTGCTAGGTAGGTATTGGAAATATGGTACAACAGTAAAACCATGCCTCCCTTCAAGGAACTTCTATTGGGATCATACATGTTCACAGATAAGTAAATGCAGGAACTAGTCAAAAGAAATACAAAATAATTGAGAGGGATACCTAACAGTTGGGGGACTCTGGAAAGGTTTCATGAAAAAGATGGCATTTGAGCTGAGTCTAGAAGGGATCTAGAGATTCCAGGAAGTAGAAGTAATATGGAAGAGCATGGCAAGCACGAGGAACTAGCTGCCTGTTTCTTTGCCCAGAGACGAGAGACGGAATGTTGTAAGGGGAGAAGAGCAAATAAACCAGTTCCTGGGCTCAAGAATAGAGTAGGTGTATGGGGCTGGTGAGGGAGAATATATAACCAAGAAGGATGGGTGGGAGCCAAATTGTAAAGGATTTTAAGTGCTAAACAGAAGTTTCTATTTTATCCTAGAGGGAGCCACTGAACCCCGTTGAACAGGGGAGTGATATGGTCAGACTTGTGCTTTCCAAATATCAATGGCTTGCAACAGTGTGGAAGATGAACTTTTGGAAAGGGAAAATGTTAAAGCAGGGACCAATTGGATGCTATAGGGAGAAGAGCATGGAAGACGGAAGGAGGAGATGGAAGTCCTGATTGAACTAGTGTGTTGTGTGGTGTGATCAGTGGTGTCAAGCTCAAACAGAAATGGATTGGCAGGGGGAAGGAAGGAGAATGTATGTGTGGAAATATTGACTTAGAAAACCATAAAGTATCATTATCTCTGTTGTGTTGTATTTTTATTTATTTTGTTAAACATTTCCCAATGACATTTTAATCCGAGGCCCAGAGTTTGATACTTCTAAGATAGATAATAAAGAAAATGGGATAGATGACAAAGTTATTTAGGAAGTAGAATCAACAAGGCATTCGTAAATGTCGATTGGAGATTTTAAAATTGGGTACTGTCTTTGTCTGAGGAAGCTTTCATGAGCCACTATATCCATCTAGAGGGCTCCCACACGCAGTAAAAGTAATTATCCTTCTTTCAAGAGTGAGTGCTTGGTCATCTATTATTTCATTTGATTTTCCTAACTCAGTGAATTTGCCAGAGCAGGTATTATTATCCTTATCTTGCAGGTGAAGAAATGAGGCTGAAAGGTTAAAAAAATTTGCCTGGAGTCATGTGGCTAGTAAATAAATTGGGACAGCTTAAATTAGAATCCAAGCCTTCTGATTCTTTGTCTTCTAGCTTAGGACTTTTGCAAATCATCTCCCTTCCCTAGACCTCAGTTTCTTCCTCTTTACCACAAAGGAATTGTACTAGATCAGAGGTTCCCAAACTTATTTGACCTACCACCCCCTTTTCAAAAGAAAATTACTCAGAGCCCCTCTGGAAATCTACTTTCTTTAACCATTTAATAGTGTTTTGGTTTTTTTTTTTAATTTGCATCATTTCAAAAAATATAGAATTTTTTTTAAAATTCATCTTAAATTTAATAATTTATTGTAAAATTTGTGAGTTTTTTTCCCTGTACTGAAGTTTTGATGATGCCAAGCCTATCAAAGTCAGTCATCATACAGTGTGACTGTTGCTATATGCAGTATTCTCCTCGTTCTGCTGATTTCACTCAGCATCAATTGATATAAGGCTTTCCAGGTTTTTCTGAAGTCTGCCTGTTCATCATTTCTTACAGTACAATAGTATTCCATTACATTCATATACCACGACTTGTTCAACCATTCCCCAATTAATGGGCATCCCCTTAATTTCCAGTTCTTTGTCACCAACAAAAAAAGCTGCTATAAATATTTTTGTACATGTGGGTCGTTTTCCTGTTTTTATGATTTCTTTGGGATACAGAGCTAGAAGTGATACTGCTGGGTCAAAGGGTATGCACAGTTTTATAGCCCTTTGGGCATAGTTCCAAATTGCTCTCCAGAGTGGTTGGATCAGCTCACAGCTCCACCAAGAATGCATTAGTGTTCCAATTTTCCCACATCTTCTCCAATATTTATCATTTTCCTGTTTTGTCATGTTAGCCAATCTGATAGGCGTGATGTGGTACCTCATAGTTGTTTTGATTTGCATTTTTCTAATCCATCAAACACTGTCTTACATATGCTCCTTTTGTATTCCCTGGAGATGAAGTGAGGAAGATGGGATGAGGAAGAATGAGGATCTGAGAATGATGCTAAGGTTATAAGACTAGCATACTAGAAGGATAGTGTTGCCTCAGTAGAAATAGAAAAATTCAGAAGAGGAAAAATAATGAGTTCCATTTTTGGACATGTGTTTGAACAGGACAGCCAGTTCAACATGTCGGTAGGCAATGGTAGTTGCACTTTCCCTGAAACTTCACCTGAAACTGCTACCTTCAAGATCTGACTGTTAAAATTTCTTTCTCCAGTCCCAGTCTTCTGATATTTTAATTCTCCCAGTTTTGCTTCCCTTTCATTGTCACCTCTTGATTTCTCTCTATTCTAGATAAACTTCCTTTCCTTAACTGCCTTGAACCTATTTCTCTCATGTGCTGTTATCCATGAATCACTTGTTCTTTTGTCTTTTTCCTGTCTCCCCACTCTTCTAATCCTTAATTCTGTTACCATCACCATCATTACTGTTCTTGCTTCTGAAACAGCAACTGGAATAACCGTGCTCTTTGGAACTACTCCAAATTCATTGTTTTTTCAAAGTTTAATTTTATTTTACTTTCAATTTCAGGTTTTCTCCCCCCCCCCCAAAGCAGGAGATACAAAACCCATTACAAATATGAAGTCATGCAAAACAAATTTTCACATTAGCCGTGTTCAGAGTAGGGGGAGGGAGAAAAAGAAGAGAGGGAGAGGGAGATGGGGGAAAAATAATGCTTCAGTCTGCACTGAGTCCATCAGTTCTCTATCAGGAAGTGGATAGCATTTTTCATTATGAGTCCATTGGAATTGTGGTAGGTCATTGTGTTGACTAGAATTACTAAGTCTTTCACAATATCTTTATAATATATCTTTACAACATATCTGTGTCTTTACAGTATTACTGTTAGTGTGTAAATTATTCTTCCAGTTCAACTCACTTCACTTTGTATCAGTGCATATGTTTTCCTGGGTTTTTTTCTGAAACCATCCCTTTTATCATTTCTTATAACACAATAGTATTCCATCACATTCACATGCCATTATTTGTTCAGTCATTCCCCAGTTGATAGGCATCCCCTCAGTTTCCAGTTCTTTGCTACCATAAAAAGAGCTGCTATAAATATTTTTGTACATACAGATCTTTTTCCTTTTTTTTTTTTTTGATCTCTTTAAGGTATAGACTTAGTAGTGGTATTGCTGGGTAAAGGGATGTGCAAAATATAATAGCTTTTTGGGCATAGTTCCAAATTGCCTTACAAAATGGTTAGACTAGTTCACAGCTCCACCAACAGTGCATTAGTGTACCTGTTTTCCCACATCCCCTCCAGTATTTATCATTTTCCTTTTCTGTCATCTAAGCCAATCTGATGTGTGAGAAGTGGTACCTCAGAGTTATTTTCGTTTGCATTTCTCTAATGATTAGTGATTTAGAGCATTTTTTTTTCATTTTCACTATTGAGAGCTTTGATTTCTCACTCTGAAAACTACCTGCTCATATTCTTTGACCATTATCATTTGGAGAATAGCTCCTATTTTTGTACATTTAGCCCTGTTCACTATATAGTTGCTCTGTTCTCTATACAGTTGAGAAATGAGACCTTATCAGAGAAATTTACTGTAAATATTTTCCCATTTTCCTGCCTTTTTTCTAATTCTAGCCACAGTGGTTTTGTTTGTGCAAAACCTTTTTAATTTTCTGTAACCAAAATTATCAAGTTTACTTCCAGTGAATCTTCCTATTTCTTATTTGGTCATGAACCCTTCTCCTCTACATAGTTTTGACACATAAATTTCTTCCATGTTCCACCAGTTTGCTTATATCACCCTTTATATCTAAATCACGTACCCATTTTGAGCTTATCTTGGTAGAGGATATAAGATATTGGTTTGGCAGTCCACTTTCTAGTTTCTCCAACAGTTTTTGTCAATAATCATTTCATCCCCCACAGCTGGGATCTTCGGGTTTATCAAACACTAGATTACTGTGTTCATTTGCATCTGTGTGTTGTGTAGATTAGGAATCTGTTCTATTGATCAAACACTATTTTTTTATCCAGCATCAAATTGTTTTGATGATTGCAATTTTATAATCTACTTTTGAGCTTCCTTTCCTTTTTTTAATGCATTCCTTTAATATTCTTGACCTTTTGTTCTTCCAGATGAATTTTGCTTTTATTTTTATTAGCTCTATAAAGTAGTTCTTTGGTAGTTTGGTGTAGCACTGAATAAGTAATTTAATTTAGGTAGTATTGTTATATTGGTAGTATTGTATTATATTGGCTTGGCCCACTCATCATCAATTAATATTTCCAATTATTTAGGTCTTTAATTGTGTGAAGAATGTTTTATAATTGTATTCATATAGTTCCTGTGTATCTCTTTGCAGGTAGACTTCCGAGTATTTTGTACTGTCTGTAGTTATTTTAAATGTAACTTCTCTTTCTATCTTTCTGCTCGGTTTTGTTGGTAGTTATTAGAAATGCTGATGATTTGTGTGGGTTTATTTTATATCCTACAGCTTTTCTAACACTGTTAATTGTTTTGACTGGTTTTTTAGTTGACTCTCTAGAGTTCTCTTAGTAAAGCATCATAGTATAATCTGCAAGAAGTGATAATTTTATTATTGACTATGCTTATTCCTTTGATTACTTTTTCTTGCCTAATTGCTATAGCTAGCATTTCTAGTACAATATCGAATATGAATAATAGTGATTATAATAGACATCCTTGCTTCACCCCTGATCTTATTTGAAAAGGCTTCTAGTTTATCCCCATTATAGATAATGCTTGTTCTTGGTTTTAGATAGGTGATTACTTATTATTTTAAGAAAAGCTCCATTTCAAGGCAGCTAGGTGGCACAGTGAGTAGAGCACCAGCCCTAGAGTCAGGAGTACCTGAGTTCAAATCTGACCTCAGACACCTGACACGTTTTACTAGCCATGTGACCTTGGGCAAGTCATTTAACCCCAATTGCCCTGCCTTCCCCCTTGCAAAAAAAAAAAAAAGCTCCATTTATTCCTATGCTTTTTAGTGTTTTTAACAGGAAAGGGTGTTGCATTTTGTAAAAAGCTTTTTCTGCAATTATTGAAGTAATCATGATTTTTTGTTATTTATGTGGTCAGTTATGCTTATTGTTTTCCTAACATTGAACCAGCCATGCATTCCTGGTATAAAGATAGCCTGGTCATAGTATATGATCTTTTTTGATACTTTGTTGTAATCTCCTTCATAATGTTTTATTTAAAATTTTTGCATCAATATTCATTAGGGAAATTTTGTATGTAGTTTTCTTTCTCTGTTTTTACTCTCCCTAGTTAGGTATCAAGATCATATTTGTGTCATAGAAGGAATTTGGTAGGACTCCTTCTTTACCTATTTTTCTCAAGCACTTTTACAGTGGAATTAATTGTTCTTTAAATATTTGGTAGAATTTGCTTGTATATCCATCTGGTCCTTTTTTTGTTTGTTTTTTAGTGAGCTCATTTATTATGGCTTGCTCAATTTATTTTTCTAATATAAGATTATCTAAGTATTTTATTTCCTGTTCTGCTAATCTGGGCAATTTATATTTTTGTAGATGTTCATCTGCTTCATTTAGATTATTAGTTTCATTGGCATATATCTAAGCAAAAAAGCTCCTAGTGATTGCTTTTATATCATCTTCATTGGTTGTGAATTTGCCCTTTTAATTTTTGATACTGTTAATTTGATTTTCTTTTTTATATCAAATTAACCAATTAAATCATTATCTATCTCAAAAAATTCCTAGTTTTATCTATTAGCTCAGTGGCTTTTTAAATTTCAGTTTTATTAATCTCTCCTTTGATTTTCAGGATTTCTATGTTGGTGTTTGAGGTGTTTTAATTTGTTTTTCTAGTTTCTTTTAGTTGCAAACCCAATTTGTTGATCTGTTTTTTCTCTCTTTTTTATGTAAGCATTTAGAGATACAATTTTTCCCCTAAATACTGCTATAGATAAATTCTACAAATTTTGGTGTGCTCTTTCATTGATATCAGTCTTTAATGAAATTATCAATTGTTTCTATGATTTGTTCTTTGACCTCATTCTTTAGAATTAAATTAATTAGTTTCCAATTGACTTTTAATCTGTGTTTCAGAGACCCTTTTTCAAATGTAATTTTACTGCATTATGTTAAAAAAGATATATTTACTATTTCTGCTTTTTTGCATATTTTTGAGGTTTTTAATGCCACAATACAATCAATTTTTGTGTGCACAGATGATAAATACACTCCTTTCTATTTTCATTCATTATTCTTCAGAGGTCTATCATGTCTAACTTTTCTAAAATTCTCTTCATCAGCACAGCCAGCCCCAGGCCTGGGCCAGCATCAGGGGGCAGCAGAGGCCAGCTATGCTGTAGCTATAGAATTCAGTGAACTCAGTAGGCATGAGCCCCACGATGCTGGTCCCAATCCACAGGGGCATGGGTGTGGCAGCAGGGGGCACAGGGCTCAATCAGGGGTGGGGGACAGAACCATACTGTGTCATGCACTGTGCCTGGAACCATTGAACAGGCAGTAGAGGAGATCAGTTTAGTTCTCCTGCCCACAGAGGATGCAGAGGTGCAGGGCATAGGGCTCTTGACAGAGGTCGATCATTGGAACTGTGAAAAGAAATGGCTAGATCTCATCACAGACTAATCCCTGCTGATCTGTATTAATTCACAATGCCAGTAGATGATTAGAATATCTCTAAATGAAGTTGATGCTATATCTTATGGAAAGTTTGAATTTGCTCCTAAATCACTGAATAAGTGAGAAGGTTTGGGGATTTGAATTCAGTGGGATAATCAAAACTATCCCTCCTTCATAAAAAGATGTAATCCCTGGTCCACAGATCTGCCATATGCCACTTTTATAGAGCATCCAATGGCACATGCTAATGAAAAGATTGCATCTCTTTGCCAATTGGAAAGCTTCAAGGCTCTATTAATTCAAGGCGTCAAGAAGGCCCAGAAGGAGTTCCTTTTACTGGGTTGAGCCAGTGGCGTGCTGGTCTTTGAGTGTCCTTTTCTCATTGAGACCTACATGGGCTCACGGCCTTCATCAACAATGAGGCCAAGGTAGGCTATTCTGTCAAGAGGCAAAATCAGCTTCTAAGCTTCTGTATTTCACAATCCACTTGCTATAGAAATCGTCATTGAGTGTTGTGATTGTAAAGGAGATGACTTGCTGAAAGGTAAGTGGAGGACCCAGAGAGTGCTTATAGGTTAAAGGATATATAATGGTTATTCATCTCTAGGGTTATGAATAGTAAAGTGAATTACAGACTTAAGATATTGGACACTCAGCAACAATACAAGCTAAAGACAAAGGGCAAATTGAATCCAGTTGTCATTTGTATTAGCTGGTATTTTATTTTCTAATTACTCCTATCACTTTTTCTTTACTGTGGGGATTTTGCTTCTTTTGACGTTTCCCAATGTAGCTACCCTAGCATGCTCATTTAAAAAGATCAGAATGACTCTACTTGTAATGTGATGTTAATCATATACAAGGAGAGATACCTGGTGTCTAGTGACTGTAGCCACAAATGTTTATACTTGGTGTCAATTTTAGAATTTAAAAGCTTCACTTTTTTTTTCCTTTTTAAAAAGCCAAATAAAGAGTAGCCAACAGATGATCCACTTTAGCTGGACTGAGTCTTTGCTTTTGTTAGTTACTATTGTGGATGATAGTAGTTTTGTAAATATAAGTTTGATCAGAAGTCAGACTTTTTCTAGAATGAATCTGAATTGTTATTATTTCTGATACCATAAAGGCCCAAAGAGGTTTGCCAGGGTAGGGGGATGGGGAGGATGTGAGGGAAGAGGGGTAATAACTTTAAGACAGTTTAACTGGTTTTATTAGACAGTCACTTTGATAATTCTTTGAACATGATTTTATTAATATGTATGCTGTTTTTTTATTGCTGTATGAGTATTTAAAAGGAAATTAATTCATATTGCTCTCTGAGTACTGTACTTTTTAAAGGACTCCTGTTAGACTAGCACTAAGCAACTAATGTCTAATATGGTTATTCATGTGTATATGTAGATCAGAATACTGCCCTCACGTCATCCAAGCTTTAGTGTCTTGGTATGAATAAAATAGTCAAAGACAATAGCCTTTTGTAAATAAATTATGTGAACAGAATTATAGTTAGACTTCTTAGAAGAATGAGAATCCCGTATGCCACAAAATATAGTTTACTCTTTGTAAACTACATATTGTTTAACCAGCCTTTTGGTTTGCATGTGTATGTGTGTTTGAACACTTTGTTTTTAAACTTCACATTTAATTGTTAGCTTGTCAGCTGACTGGCATGTGGGTGTCTGGAATGCAATACACTGCATGTCCAAAATAGAAAGACTGTTTGAGAAACCTGTGTGTCTAGATTCTGTTTCTAATCTTGTAATAAAAACAACTCCAACTTAAAAAATAATTCTATTCATCTCCTTAACATTCTTGATTATCTTACAGTTAGATTTATGTAGGTCTGGGAGGAGTGAATTGAGGTTCCTCCACCGTTAAAAGTTTTACTATCTGTTTCCTCCTATAACTCATTTAATCCAGGAATTCAGATGTTATGCCATTTGGTACATATATATATTCAGTATTAATATTAATACATTCATTAATTGTGGCACCTTTTAGCAAAATGTAGTTTTCCTGATTATCTCTTAGTTTTGTCTAAGATCCTGATTACTATCCCTGCCTTAATTCAGCTGAAGCATGATAGATTCTGCTCTAGCTCCTTATTTTAACTCTGCATATATGTTTCTGTTTCAAGTGTTTCTTGTAAACAATATGTTAAATTTCAGATTCTAATCCGTTCTACTATCCTCTTCCATTTTATGGGTGAGTTCATCCCGTTTATATTCATAATTATGATTATTAACTGTGTATTTCCTTCTGTTTTCTTCTGTTTATCTCTCTGTGTCTTTCTCTCTGTCTTCCTCCCCCATTCTTTCTCAAAACACTGTTTTGCTTTTGACTACCTGTCCCCTTAATTGATCTTTCCTGTTATTTCCTCCCCACCACCCAACACTTTAACTCCTTTCATTCCTACTTCTCTATTGGGTAAGATAGATTTTTGTATCCAGCTGAGTGTGTGTGTGTGTGTGTGTGTGTGTCTCTCTCTCTGTGTATATATATACATATATATACACATATATATATGTATATTTATGTGCATATATATATATATATTTTCTCCCTCCTCTAACCAATTCAAGAGAAAGTGAGGTTCAAGTGCTGCCTGCCCCCATTCTCCCTCCATTAAATTCTTTTTTGCCCCATTTATATGAAATAATTTACCCATTCTTCTTTTCTCTTCCTCCCTCTCCCATTTCATCCCTCTTTCTCACCCTTCCATTCTTCTTTTGAGATCATCCCAATATAATAGACATACTCATTCCTTCTAAGTAGACTCCTTTTAACATCCCTAGTTATAAAATTCTGAAGGGTTACATGTGTCATCCTGATATAAACTTGTTTAATCCCTTATGATTTCTTACTCTTGTTTGACTTTTTATGCTTGATTTTTGTGTTTGAATGTCAGATTTTCTATTCAGCTTTGGTCTTTTCATCAGAAGTTTTTGAAAGACCTCTATTTCATTAAATGACCATGTTCCCTTATCCACCCCTGCACCCATAGGATGCTATTCAGTTTTGCCGAGTAAGTTATTCTTGGTTATAATCCTAGCTGCTTCTCTGCCCAGAAAATTATCCAGAAGGCTTACCTTCTGCTCCTTTATAGGGGTAACTACTAAATCTTTTGTGATCCTGACTGTGGCTTAACAATATTTTAATTCTTTCTTTCTAGATGCTTGCATATTTTTTTCTTGACCTAAGAGTTCTGTTTTGGCTATAATATTTCTGGAAAGTTTCATTTTGGAATTTCAAGAAATGACTGGAAGATTCTTTTAATTTCTTCTTTACCCTCTGGTCCTAGGATGTCTGGTTCTAGGATACCTTTTATTATGTCTTGAAATATGATGTCTAGGCCCTTTTTTGTTCATGACTCTCAAGTAGTCCACTAATTCTTAAATTATCTGTCCACAATCTATTTTCCAGATCAGTTGTTTTTCTATAAGTTATTTCACATTGTCTTCTATTTTTTCCTTCTTTCATTTTTTTAATTGTTTCTTGATATCTCATGGAGTTATTAGCATTCACTTGGCAAATTCTAATTTTTAAGGAGATATTTTCATAAGTGAGGTTTTATAATTTGTTTTTCCATTTGTCCAATTCTGATTTTTAAGGAATTATTTTTCCTCAGTATATTTTGCCAAGCTCTTAATTTTCTTTTCATAATATTCTTTTTTTTTAATTTTTTAAATTTTATTTAATATATTTAGTTTTCAGCATTGATTTTCACGGAAGTTCGAATTACAAATTTTCTCCCCATTTCTACCCTCCCCCCCACTCCAAGATGGCATGTTTTCTGGTTGCCCTGTTCCCCAGTCTGCCCTCCCCTCTGTCACCCATTCCCCTCCCAT
>JAQQSZ010005214.1:0-13928 GCA_028646595.1 Phalanger gymnotis
GCCCATGTTTAATTGCTTGACTTCTTAGGGAGGGTGGGTGGGAAGGGAAAAGGGGAGAGAATTTGGAACTCAAAGTTTTAAAAAATAGATGTTCAAAAATGAAAACAAAGAAGTTTTTGCAGGCAACAAGAAAATAATATACACAGGCAATGGGGCATAGAAATTTATCTTGCCCTACAAGAAATGAAGGGAAAAGGGGATGGGAGGGTAGTGGGGTGACAGATGGGAGGGCAGACTGGGAACAGGGCAACCAGGATATATGCCATCATGGAGTAGGGGGGAGGGTAGAAATGGGGAGAAAATTTGTAATTCAAACTCCTGTGGAAATCAATGCTGAAAACTAAATATATTAAATAAAATTTATAAAAAAAAAATCACATGGTCCTCCATATACTCCTCTTTTAAGGCAAATCTCCATGAAAGGAGTGGGAACCTATTAAGCTTATGATAACATATAATATATATGATAATAGTTATTCACACCTGAATCTTCTTAGGTTTACCAGCAGCCTTCATCTGGGACAAAGAGAAGTGTGGTGTAGAAGCAAAAGCAGGAGACTTTGAATTAGAAGACATAGGATTAAACCTTGGCTCAGCTACATACCCCTTTATAGGCCCCATTTTCTTTACATGTAAACTACATCATTCACAGAGGTGTAGCAAAAAGTGTTAAGTAAATTTTAAAACATTATAAAAAGTGAGTCAATATTACTATTAATGTCATTTGGCAAAATGTAAACTCCTTGACAGTAGAGAATTTTTCATTTTTTCTTTGAAACTCCAATGTCTAGAACAATATCAGACACATAATAGGTGCCTAATAAATGCTTGTTAAATTGAATGATCAGTCTTGGTTCTCACAAGACAAGACAAGAGTTACATGGCTTTTGGTAAAACACCTCCCCTCTTTGTGCCTCAATTTCTCAACTGAATTGAGTTAATAATCTTTGGTCTCCTTCATAGAGCTGTTGGGAAAACATGGAAGGTTATTTTGTAAATTATTAAACTCTTTAAAATAATAGAAATGGTTACTATTATCACTGGTTGAAACTTTGGTTTGTTTGTTTTCATTTTTTTTTATTGTTTTTATTTTGTCAGGGCAATTGGGGTTAAGTGACTTGCCCAAGGTCACACAGCTAGTACATGTGTCAAGCGTCTGAGGCTGGATTTGAACTCAGGTCTTCCTGACTCCTGACTGCTCTACTCACTGCACCACCTAGCTGCCCCACTGGTTGAAACTTTGAATGAGCAACTAGAGGTATGTCATTTTGGAGCATAGGTCACTACTTAGTGTGGGGGACCCTGAGAAGCTGAAAACACTAGATGCTCACTGTAGAAGAAGGGAGAAGGCACCAGGAAGGGGCCTAAAGGTGAGGCAATGAGGGAGATTAGATGATGTTTACCTCATATGCAAAACCTTCCTCAAACTGGCAGCTTTTGCAGCCTTATCTCAAGTGCCTCCACTTCCCTTGTATACACTCTGTGCTTGAACCAGGTTGGTCTTTCCATCCTCCTTATCCATTAGGCTCATCTAATCCTCCATGGCTAAGTTTCATTGTCATAGCTGAGTCAGGAGTGGCTATGATAGATCCATGATCATACCAGTGGGTAATAACCAAGCCGTAGCAGGTCATACGGACTGACACCACAAGAAGCCACAGCTCTGGGGAGAAACTACGAGTCCTATCAATTCTTTAAAGCATATTTCTGACAACACTGGCTATGGAAATCTTTCCTCCCCTCCTCTCCTCTCATTGGTAAGAATCTTCCTCCCTTAAGGACTAGACACTACAACAGAATAGGGAGAAGTCATACGGCCCACAACTACTCCAACAAAGACCCAAGAAGGGTGCCAGAGTGAGTAGGGATCAGGAAGTAAAAAGAAAAACAAGCCACAGCAGGTCATTTCTAGCCCAAGATGATGAATTCACATCCCTCGGGCACCTGACCAGGTCAGGAATTGTGAAGCAGGTTAGGTTAATAGCTCAGATTCAGCCTCTGGGCTCTTGTCAGGGTTAGGCCTGCTGCTCTATCCTGAACCTGCAAAGCCAACAAGCATAGCCAACAGAAGCTGGGGACAGTAATTGTATACCGGAAGTCATTGAGGGGCAAGTCTTTAGTTATGCTATAGACTCAAACTGGGTTCTAGAGTGAAGAAAGTCCAAGAGAACAGCAAACCAGCTATGGCCTTGATCAAATCCCACAAGGCCCAATTAAAATGTGTGATTCCTTGGCCCAAGCTGCCCCTGTAATCCCTGAAGCACATGGTACTCAGTATAGCAGCAAGACTCCAGATAAAATAGACCCAGCCCATGGAAGCCATGACATTCCCTCTACAAGTGCACAGAGCTGACCTTGCCACAGTGCACAGCCTGAAAAAACACAACTGGAAGAATGGACAAAAACAAGATTATGATTATGAAGAGCTATTAAGGTGCCAAGAGTTACTGAGACATAAACAAAGGCCCTGTGAGTAAAGCCTTAAAGAAAAACAGCCTGAACATAAGCTCATTTGGAATTCACAGAAACGTGAAGCAAGAGTTTGCTTGGTTTTGCTGGAAAAGTTTGAAAAATTGATATTATAAGTGAAATGGCAGAGTTAATGGAAAGAAATGGAAAAGAAATGAAACTTTGGTGGGCAGAAAAAAGGGGAGGATAAGAGGGAGGGTGGACTAAGAAAGGGATTAGTCATAAGCAAAATAAGCTTTAAGCTTGGAGGGGGCATTATGAAAAGCACTTTAAAAGACTTGGAAGGAGTATTAACACCTTAACACAGGCACAAAGCCTTATTCAAATAACAGATTCCATGGAAATTAGAATGGACCAGACAGAAGCTATTGACCCCATGAGACAGGAAGCAAAGTCAGAAGATTGAAAAAAAATAAAAGAAAATGTAAGGTATCCCTTATTAAAAAAAAAAAAACAACTACTAATCTGGAACATGGATTAAGGAGACATAATTTAAGAACCATTGTACTACCCAAAAGCCATTATGGAATGGATACACTATTTCAAGAAATCATGAAAGGAAACTGTATAGACCTATTAAAACCAGAGGGCATTATGAAAATAGACTCTTCTAATCACTTTCTGAAAGAAACCATAAAAGGAAAACTGCCAGGAACATTATAGTAAAAATTCAGAGTTGCCAGATCAAAGGAAAAAATCCAAACAGAAGAAAGAATTCAGGAGCCAAGGAATTGCAATTAGAATCACACAAGATTCAACAGCTATCACTTTAAAGAGGTGAAGAGTTTGGAATAAGATATTTCAAGGAGGGTGGGGGAAAGGCTTATGACCAAGAATTGCTTACCCAGAAAAACTAAATATAATCCCTAAAAGGGGAGGAGTGGAAAATGATGAATCTTTGATGAAGTAGAGGACTTCGAAGCATCCATGATGAAAATATCAGAACTGAGTAGAAATCTTGAAGTATAAAACATAGGAGTCAAGAGAAACAGGAAAAGGTAAATACCAGTGAGCAATAAGAAGAGACTATGCAAAGATAAAGAAATCAGGAGATGATACAAATGTCTCCTTAGAACCCATATAAAGTATTAAATATGACAAACCATTGAAGTGCTTTTGTTATGTTTTGATTATATTAAAAGAAGAAAGGAAAGAAACAGGAGAAAGTACAGTGGGGAATAAGTGTCAGGGAACTTAGTATCTCAAGTGATTGGAAGACACAGGAAGAAGTCTATACAAATAAGGAAAGGATTGTAGCGATTAGGTGTCATTTGAATTTCTTCATCTGAACTGGTCAAAATAGGATAGGAGACAAGCACACAAAATTTGGTGTAGAATACAATCAATAGAGCAAAAGGAGGGAACTGGGAGAAAAAAGGGATAAGAGGAAGGGTGGATTAAGAAAGGGTTTAGTCACAAGCAAAATAAACTTTAATCTTGGAGGGGGCATTATGAAAAGCAGTTCAAAAGAAAACAAAGAAAGGTTAAGAATTTGTGATTGGGGTCTGAGTAAGGAGAAGGGAAGATGGCCAGGGGAACAGAATCTTCCTTAATCAATTGTAGAGTATTTGTCTTGGGCACACTCTTCTCTCACCACTCTGCTTTTTAAATTTAAAGACAGAGTGAGTCTGTATACTAAAATAAAGTTAAAATGGGTACATGATTTAGATATGAAGGCTGATACTATAAGTAAACTGGGAGAGCAAGGAATAATTTATCTGTCAGATTTATGGAGAAAAGAAGAACTTATGACCAAACAAGAGACAGTGAATATAATGAAATACAAAATGGATAATTTTGATTACATTAAATTGAAAAGTTTTGCACAAACAAAGCCAATGCAACCAAGATTAGGAGGGAAGCAAAAAATTGGGAAAGAATTTTTACAATCAGTATCTCTGATAAAGGCATCATTTCTAAAATATATAGAAAACTGAGTCAAATATATAAGAATACAAGTCATTCCACAACCAATAAATGGTCAAAGGATATGAACAGGCAGTTTTCAGAGGAAGCAATTAAAGCTATCTATAGCCATATGAAAAAAATGCTCCAAATCTTTATTGATTAGAGAAATACAAATCAAAACAACTCTTAGGCACCACACCACATCTATCAGATTGACTAACATGACAAAACAGGAAATGATAAATGTTGGAGAGGATGTGGGAAAGTTGGAACACTAATGCATTGTTAGTGGAGTTGTGAACTGATCCAACCATTTTGGAGAACAATTTGGAACTATGCTTAAAGGGCTATAAAACTGTGCATGCTCTTTGACCCAGCAATACCACTTTTAGGGTTGTATCCCAAAGAGATAATAAAAATGGGAAAAGGACCCATATATACAAAAATATTTATAACAGATCTTTTTGTGGTGGCCAAGAACTGGAAATTGAGTGGATGCCCATCATCTGGGAAATGACTAAACAAGTTGTGGTATGTGAATATAATGGCATACTATTGTGCTATAAGAAATGATAAGCAGATGGACTTCAGAAAAACCTGGAAAGACTTATATGAATTGAGGCTGAGTGAAGTGAGCAGAACCGGGAGAACATTGCACACAGTAACAACCACATTGTGCGATGACTAACTTTGACAGACTTAACTCTTCTTAGCAATGCAAGGATCCAAGACAACTCCAAAAGACTCACCATGGAAAATGCTGTCCACATCCAGAAAGAACTATGGAGTCTGAATGCATATGGAAGCACACTATTTGCTCTCTCTGTCTCTTTTTTTTTTTGTTTCTTCTTTCTCATCATCCCATTGGTTCTAATTCTTCTTTACAACATGACTAATGTGAAAATGTGCTTAATATGTATGTGTATGCCATTTTGGGAAGGGGGAGGGGAGGGAGGTGGAGAAAATTTAAAACTCAAAAGCTTGTAGAACTGAAGGCTGAAAACTAAAATTAAATAAATTAATTTAAAAACAAAAAAGACAGAGTGAGGAATAAAGATGATAAAGCATAAAAGAATAGGATGTAGAGAAATACATAATAATTATAACTCCATATGTAAATGGATGAGTTTATCTGTAAAATAAAAGAGGACAGCAAAATGGAGCAGAAAGCAAAATACGGTGGTATGCTGTTTATAAGACGTACACTTGAAACATAAAGATTCACATGGAGTTAAAATAAAAAGCTGGAATAAAATCTGTTATACTTCACATAGGACTTTATTTGCATAGCTCTAGTACATACGCAATGTATTACTGTATACTCTAGTCATCAATGTATTTTATATTCTGCTCAAACAGTAAAACTCTCCAGGGGCAAAGACTCATTTTAACTTTGTGCCACAATCCTTGTCCAACATAGTAGTCTGCATATAACAGTCACACAATAAATATTTATTGAATTAAATAGATAAAGTGGGGGAAAGGGTCCCTCACACAATTGTGACCAACACTTTTTTTCTTTGGTATAAAAATCCATTTCCACAATTTATAGAGTCACAGATTCTTAGACTTCTCAGTGGAAAATCATAGAATCAAAGCACAGCTCTAGTGACTCTTTCTCAACTTTCCTTTATCCCCACCAAAGTAAAAGATGTCTCCCACCTCCCAGCACTTCACATTCCCTTTATGTACTTTTCTGTTGTTGAGCTTTTTCAGTAATGTCTGACCCTCTGTGACCCCATTTGGGGTTTTCTTGGCAATGACACTGGAGTGGTTTGCCACTTCCTTTCCAGATGAGGAAACTGAGGCATGCAGTGTTAATTGACTTGCCCAGGTCACACAGCTAGTAAGTGTCTGAGGCCAGATTTGAACTGATGAAGATGAGTATTCCTGATTCCAAAGTGCTTTATCTACTGTACAACCTAGCTCTTTTATGTACTTAACACATTTTAATTTTGATCATCCTTATTTGCACATGTCATATTTCCCTGTTAGATTGTAAGCTTATTGAAGTGAATGACTTTATCCTATTTATACTTGTACCTCCTCTAGCATGGAAGCATAGGATATCTCTCACAGTACCTAGGTCTAGGCTGGACCATGTTCAGTGTTCTCTTATAACAGCAATCCCTCATATGTGTACAGAACATTATGGTTTGCAGAGGACTTTCATATTCATTATCTTACCTTGACCCATGACAGTCCTGGAAGGTCAGGTCATGAATGATACTGCCAGCTATTCAAAGTAGCTTCCTCAAGGTTATGCAGGTAGTCAGTGATAGAGCTGAGACTTGTAATTTTTATTACTAGAATTAAGTGATTTTTACTAATGACTTGCATAAATGGATACTTATCAGATTTACAAATGACATAAAATAAAGGGGGAGAGTTATCACATCAGATGGCAGAGAATCTAACAAGTTCTCATCAGATTAGAACAATAGGCTAAATCAGAGAGGATTCTGGGGAGGTGGAGGAGTAGGTCAGAAAACTTTTGGCTCTCCAAATTTCCTCCATAAAAAAAAAAAGGTAGAACATCACCTCAGAGTGAATGTAGAGCAGCAGAAATAAACAAGAGTCAGGGTAAAGCAGTTGTCCCCCTCAGACAGCTTGAGAAGACCCCAGGATAGACTCAGCCTCCAGAGGCAGAGGTTTGGCCTGAGTGAAATTCAAACACCTTCTGGCTGACCACAGAATCAACAAAGGACAAGCCCTGGGGCAGCTGGGGTTGGGAGGCAGCCTCAGCCTCAGACACTTTGACCTCATGTGTAAGGGTTTGGATGGCTGAGTAGAAGAAGACTGAAGGACTTTCCACTGTCAAGAGATGCCAAGCACAGCTCTGCTGACCTGATGTACCCTGGGCTGTGGCTGCAGGGAAGGAGTTAGCATATGCCTGGTGAATGTGGTGGCAGAAGAGTAGGGAGCTTGCCAGCTGTGGGCACTTGCAGGAGAGCAGAGTCCCTGGTTTCAGTTCCAGAGTAAAGAGGACAGATGTACTTTGCAGCCTCCAGAGGGATCGCAGGGAGCAAGAACATCTGCAGGACAATGTATTTGAGGGCCCTCTCTGTGGCTTAGGGGTAGAGGGGAGTACCCAAAGCCGGGCCCCAGGACAGAGCCTGAGAAATAGTGGTAAGAAGAATTTGAGGCTTGCGGCGTCATTCCCCATACCTTGGGACTAGAACTTGACTATGTCAATAGCTGCTCAGAGTAAAAAAAAATAAAAAATAAAAAAATAAAATAAATAAAATAAAAATGAGTAAGCAAAAGAGAAAGAACCCAACCATAGAGAGTTACTGTGGGACAGAGAAGACTTGGGTTCATATTTAGAAGATTAATGGAGCTAAAAAGCCCACTCCTTTTTCAATGAGAAACATCAAATGATCCCAAGCGCAAAAACAGTTTTTGGAAGAACTTAAAAAGGACTTTTAAAATCAAATAAGAGAGAAGGAAAAATCAGAAAAAAAATAAGAGCAATCCAAGAAAATCAAGAAAAGTATGAAAAGAAAGTCACTCACCTGGAAAGAGAGAATCAAAAGCTTAAGGAAGGAAACAATTCCTTGAAAACTAGAATTGGGCAAGGGGGAACTTGTCATGTTATAAGACACCAAGAAATAATAAAACAAAATCAAAAGAATGAAAAATTGAAGACAATGTGAAACATCTCAGAAAAACAACTGATCTGGAAAATAGATTTAGGAGAGATAATATACGAATAGTCGGACTACCTGAAAGGCACAATAAAAAATATTGATACAATATTAGAAGAAATTATCAAGGAAAATTGTCCTGAAGTTCTAGAACAAGAAGGCAAGACAGAAATGGAAAAAATCCACCAATTACCACCTGAAAGAGATCTATAGCCAGGGCAGCTAGGTGGTGCAGTGAATAGAGCACCGGTCCTGGTGTCAGGAGGACCTGAGTTCAAATCCAGCCTCAGACATTTGACACACTTACTAGCTGTCACTTAACCCCAAATTGCCTGCCTTACCCTCTCCAAAATAAAATAAGAGGAATATCATAGCCAAGTTCCAAAGCTCCCAGGTTAAGGAGAAAATATTGCAAGCAACAAGAAAAAAAATTAAATATCATGTAGCTACAATAATTTTAAACGAGACATAGCAGCTACTATGTTTAAGGACCATCAGCCTTGTAATACTATATTTCATAGAGTAAAAGAACCAGGATTGCAACCAAGGGTAATTTACCCACCAAAGTTAAATATAATCTTGAATGGAAAAAAAAAACTGGATATTTAACAAACTGAAAGACTTTTAGTTATTTATGACAAAACAGCAGAATTTAATGGAAAATTTGGCATACAAGATCCAGGAGAAATAAAAGGTAAACATTAAAGACCAATTAAAAGTATCTTTATAAGGTCAAATTGTTTACTTCTTATATGTGAAAATGTTATTAGTATTCTTATGACTGTCATTATTTGGGTAGTTTGAAAAAAAGGCTTGGGCTAAGCTGTGAATAATGGGGTGATTCTAAAAAAATAAAACTGTGTAGGAAGAGATAAAAAGGAGTAATTATCTCATATGAATGGGGCTTGAAGGGAAGAATTGATATAGAAGAAGCAAGGAGGTTGGAGAGAGCAGGTAGTGCTGGAACCTTACTCTCATTAGGAATGGATTGAAGAGAGAACATATATATCTAGAAAGGTATAAAAGTCGTCTAAATTCAGAAAGAAATAAGAAGTCTAGGGGATAGGGTGGGGGGAGAAGATAAGGGAGGGACTCTTGAGGGTTCGATAGGTTAAGGAATAGGAGGGCAAAGTAGCAGGTACAACTAAATTAGAGGAGTAATGAGGAGTAGGGTAAATAGGGTGAGAAGGATGTTGAGAAAAAATAGGAAGGAGGGAAAAAGACAAGAATTATAGCTTAGAACATGAATGGGATGAATTTACCCATAAAATGGAAATGAATAACAGATTAAAATTTTGAATTCAACAATATTTTGCTTTCAGGAAACACAATAAAAATGAGAGATACACACAAAGATAAAATAAAGGGCTGGAATAGAATTTATTATATAAAAAGCAAGGGTAATAATCATGATCTCAGGCAAAGTTAAAGCTAAAATAAATTTAATTAAAAGAGAAAGCTAGAGAAATTGCACTGTCACCAATATTATTCAATATTGTTTTAGACCGTTTAAAATAACTAGAGAGTATAAAATACCTGAGTATACCTGCCAAAACAGACACAGGAAGTACATGAACATAAACATAAAACACTTTTTATACAAATGAAGTCAGATTTAAATAATTGGAATAATATTTATTATTCATGGGTAGGTAAAGCCAATATTAAAAAATGACAATTTTACCTAATATATTTATTCAATGCAATCCCAATTAAATTACTAAAAAATCATTTGAGTTAGAAAAAATAATAACAAAGTTCTGGAAGAACAAAAGGTCAGGAATTTCAATGAAATCAGGGGAAAAAGAAGTAAAGGAAGGAAATTCAGCAATATTAGATTTTAAGCTTTATTACTAGGTGAGAGCATTGTCGAAGTGTAAAATGGATAATTTTGATTATTTTAAATTAAAAATTCTTGTACAAATGAAACCAATGTCACCAAGAATAGAAGGAATGCAGAAAATTGGGAAACTTTACGAGACAATCTCCCAGGCAGGTTGTGACTGTGTTGGAACACTGGTGTGGTGTGATGAAGGAAGTGGGGAACTAGTTGATTTAGAAACACATGGAAAGACTTGGACCAATGAAGGAAGATGCCATCCACCTCCAGAGAAAGAGACGACAAGTGGAAATATGCACAGTATGATCTTACATATATGTGTATGAGTGCATATGTGTATTCTTGTGAATGTGTATAGATATGTATATGTACATGTTTATGTGTGCGTATCTGCATTTAATTGCAGTCTTCTTTAGGGTAGGGGTTGGGGAGAGGGAGGGAAAAATAAGGTATAGAGTGCACAGCAGAGAACAAAAGAAAACCTAGAAGGGAGCAAAGAAAAGCTGGGCAGCTTTGAAAACAATATAATATTTATTACATAGGTTTTTCTTGAAATGGACATTTATTATTTTATATCTAATTCTTATGTTCTGCTGTGTATGTGGAAATGTTATCTTTTTTCTTTTCTCATTTTGTGTTTAAGTTTAAAATGAATAAAGAAATTTACAAAAAAAAGGATAGGCTAAATCAAAGAAAATGAAATTTAATGGAGAAGAATGTAAAGTGCTACGTGACTTAAAAGCTTACCCACATAAGAACAGGATGAAGAAAGTTTGCTGAAAGGACTACATGAGACAAAGATCTGGGGGTCTTAATGGAATGTAAGCTCAAAATAAGCCAACAGCAGCCAAAGGCTGCTTTAGGAGAGATGCAGTGTCTAAAGGAGGACAAGATAGTCCTATTAAACGCTTTTCCTGTACTGTTTCTTCCACATAAAAGACTATTAGGAATAAACTGATTGCAGAACAATGTCAGATGTTTTTGTGGTGAAAATGATCTTCCCAGCCCTGGCCTGCTGCTCCTAACTACCCCCACTCCCGACCACACAGATACTGAAATTCCAGAAGGAAAATTTACTCCTCTCACCATGTAGAGAAAGATGTCATTCTCAGCTCCCACACCCTGACGCCAGGCCAGCGTGCTGAACAGTTCCTTCCGAAAGCCCCAGTTGAATAATATGGCAAGACGCATGAAGGTGAACTTAGTCTTCTGCCAGGAAAAAACGAAAAAAAAAATTGTGTCAGAGCCTTGGTTTTCAGACCTCACCATAGTCTACCCCCCCCCCAACTTCCCAACCCTACTGCCTTTGGAGTCTCTGGGGCCACTTCCCATGCTCCCTATCCCCTTCCTGAGCACACCTGAGAAACAATGAGAAGGTTTATATAGGAGGAAGTGCTACCACAAGACACCAAGTGATTATTGGGAGCCTGGTTTATTAGGTCTCCCTTCAGGTGCAGGAGGGGATTCTAATGGGTGACTGGGGGAGCAGGAAGGAAGAAAACACAGGAAGGGGAGGAAATTGGCTCCCTCCAGTCAAAGAGCCTCTATCACCAGCTCCGACTTCACAGCTCTGGTTTCCACAAGCCCTCCCCCTTTCATAATCTCTCATTACTCTCTCTCTATCTAGATTCACCTCCCATTGCTCAACCAAAAGCCTACCCAATATCCCTTAGGAGCTCTACCCTTACTATTCTGACCCACTACAATGGCTTTTGTGAATAGGCTCCTTGAGTAGATGACAAACATTTTGAATTTTGGTGTATATATAATGTTGTAAAATGAGCTGAAGAAGGAAACGGCAAACCATTCCAGTATCTTTGCCAAGAAACCAGATGGGGTCACAAAGCGTGGTGCACAACTGAAACAACCAAACAATAACAAAACATATGATTTACTTTTCTCAGCTGCCTCTGGGTAAATCTTCTCTTTGAATTACCTCAGTGACAGAGACTCTGTTTCCTCCTCTTTCTATCTCCCCCACAGAGTAGCTGAGCTCTCAAGTTGGCCCACAAGAAGTTCCCAAGAAGTCCCAGGTAAATGATCCATTCTTACCACAACAACCTCTGGGCATGGGTCAGCCAGGTGGAAGAGGAGAGGAACCAGGCATTGAAAAGCATGGATCTTCAATTGTTGCTCGTATTTCTTCCCACCACTATAGATCACGTCTCCGTAGAGGAAGATGGCTTCTCCTCGAACCTTTTCTCTCTCCTGAGGAGGACAAACCCACTAAAGTCGGATGTTAGGTTTGAGAGGGCAGACAAAATGATGCCATTTATGGACTTTGGGCTTAATTTAGGCTTGACAGTAGGATTTTTCTTTTTCTGTGTGTGAAAAACAAAAACTGATTTACAATAGCGGTTAGGCAATGATTCATGGGGAAAAGACATGAGGGTTTTAGAAGACTGCAAGTTATAAGAGTCAACAGTGGGACATGGGAGCTGAAAAACAATTAATGCCATCTTAGACAGAAATGGAAATAAGACCCTGACTGTTTGCCCTATTGAGAACATAGCTAGAATATTATGCACACTTCTAGACACCAAATTTTAGGAAGGATAAGGTGAAGCATGTCCAAAGAAGGGAGACCAGTATAAGGAGGGGACTGGAAACCAAGTCATAGAAGATAGTTAGCCAGGAGAAAGAAGACATCTTGGCATCATGATAGCTGTCTTCAAATTATTAGAAATGTAGGAAAGGGAATAATCTGTTTCACTTGTCTCCAAAGAAAGGTACTGGGACAAATGGGTATACAACTATGTTCTGATTAGTGCGAATAATAAATCCTGTAAAGTGGTCACATATATTCAAATTTGTGCTGTTCAGAGTTATAATTATGTAAATTATGGCAATTTGTTCTAGCTCAATGGAAATGGTGAAAGGTAGACTTCAGCTCTATTTAACAATCTCTCCCTCTGAAAACATCTAATAACCCTTTCCTTGGATTTCTTCTTTACATATTTCTTGCTCTCCTTTTAAGAACGTTTATTTCTGTATGGCTTTCCTTTCTTACAGGTTGTAAGATTCTTGAGTGCAGGGTTTATGGGATCCTACCTAATCTCCTACAGGGCGCCACACACAGTAGGAGGTTTATAGATGCTCCCCTATCCAAATATGCTTCTATTTAAGCTCTTAGCACAGTAGTTTGTTTTAACAAAGGACAATGCAGATGGCCTCATCCTCACTGATTCATTTGAGTTCTGAGTTAGTGTATGAACTTTGAATTCAGAGTGTGGCTGTGACTCTGTGAGTAGATAAGAAAGGAATGGATCAGCGGAGCCAAGATGGCGGCTGGAAAGCAGGGACTGGCGTGAGCTCCCCACCAAGTCTCTCCAAAAACCTATAAAAAATGGCTCTGAACCAAATCTAGAACTGCAGAACCCACAAAGTGGCAGAGGGAAGCAGGGCTCCAGCCCGGGGCAGCCTGGATGGTCTCTGGGTAAGGTCTGTCCCGCATGAAGCTGGGAGCTGAGGGGAGCAGAGATGAGGAAAGAGAGTCCAGCGTGAGTGGCACAGACCAACGAGTCCCAGAGCCGGGCGGAGCGTGCCTTAGCATCCTGAATCAGTGAGCTGTGGCAGTTACCAGACCTCTCAACCCACAAACAGCAAAAACAACAGAGAAGGTTAGTGGGAAAAGCTGCGGGGACTGAGTTTGCGGTGCGGCCACTGCCCCTGGGGCAGAAGAGGTGGGGCAGCTACAGAACTACAGCTGCAGTTGCTTCTGGCCCCAGGCCCACCTGGTGGGAGGAATTAAGTGGAGGATCAGAGCAGGAGTGAAGAGCCTGCTGAAGAGCTAAGCCCAGTCCAGGTAGGGGGTTCTTGGGGAAGGAGGAGTGCTGGTGAGGCAGTGCATCCGCCCAAGCGTGGAACATAGAACTTTTTAGTCTGCAAGCAGTCATAACCCGCTGAAAAACTCAAGGATCAAGTTAGTTGGCTGGGAATATGGCCAGGCGGCGAAAACACACCCAGATTCAGTCTCAGACTCTGGAATCCTTCTTTGAGGACAAAGAAGACCAAAACATACAGTCAGAAGAAGTCAACAAAGTCATAGAGCCTACAACAAAAAC
>JAQQSZ010005215.1:0-13928 GCA_028646595.1 Phalanger gymnotis
CCATCCAGGCAGACCTGGGCTGGAGTCCTGCTTCCATCTGCCCCTTTGTGGGTTCTGTAGTTCTAGAATTGGTTCAGAGCCATTTTTTCATAGGTTTTTGGAGGGACTTGGTGGGGAGCTCACACCAGTTACTGCTTTCCAGTCGCCATCTTGGCTCCGCCCCGCAAAAGATGTGATTTTGGAACTGGGGTCCAAGCACAGGCACCCAGGGACTCCATCAACTTTGCATGCTGTCTTGGGGAAAGTGGAAGGGAAAGAGAGGAGGGAGAAAATATCTGGAAATCGAAATCTTATGAATGTTTCATCTTTGTCATTTTTGCCAATTTTGAAGGCATTCTCTCTCTTTTGAGTATAATGGTTTTATTGTTCATTTCCAATGTAACATTTGCTATAACTGAGGATAACCAACACAAGAAATGTCCTAGAGTTAAGAGGGACACGGAAGGGCTTCCTGGAGAAGGTGGGATTTTAGCTGAGCCTTGAAGGAAGCCAGGGAAGACAGGAGATGTGAGGATGAAGAGGAAAGCCAGGCAAGGGGGATGGCCAAAGGGAATTCCTGGAGGTGGGAGATGGAGGATGTTATTTGAGGAACAACCAGGAGCCTAGTCTCACTGGATCAAAAACTACATTATGGGGCAGTGTAAGGTGCAACAGGACTAGAAAGGTGGATGGGGCTAAAATGGGCTTTGAATGCCATAC
Organism: Phalanger gymnotis; assembly: GCA_028646595.1. Taxonomy (NCBI): domain Eukaryota; kingdom Metazoa; phylum Chordata; class Mammalia; order Diprotodontia; family Phalangeridae; genus Phalanger; species Phalanger gymnotis. Next base: position 700 of record JAQQSZ010005215.1, read on the forward strand.
AGATTTTGTATTTGCTCCCGGAAGGAATGAGGGACACTGGAGCTTTCTCAGTAGTAGAGTGACACTGTTAGACCTTCTTTTTAGAAATTCATTTTGGCAGCTGAATGGAGGATGGGCTGGAGTGGGGAGAGACTGGAGGCAGGCAGATCTCCCAGCGGCTATTGCCCTGGTCCATTTGTGAGGTGATGAGGGTGTACACCAGGGTGGGAGGTGAGTCAGAGGAAAGCAGGGGATATTAGACAGATGCTGCTGAGGTGAAGTCAACATGTGTGGACAGCAGCTTGGATGTCAGTAGGTTGTGGGTACAGCCAAAGATAAGTGAGCTTTGGGAAAAGCAGGACACTTAGGTTGTGAGCCTGGGGGCACTGGGGGGTGGGGTAGTATTAACAGGGAAGTTCAGAAGAGGAGAGGGTTAGTGGTAAAGATGATGAGTTCAGTCTTGGACATGTTGAGTTTAAGATGGCTGCAGGACATCCAGTTGGAGATGTCCAAGAGGCTCCCAAGAGATTGAGACAGGAGATCAGCATGGAGGGAAGAGCTGAATAGATCTGAGAATCCTCAGCACATATTAACATAACATATTCTGATTGTGTTTAAATTGCTACTTCATTTGGAAATAGTTTTTCTTTCTTTTTTTAAACTACCTGCATGTTATTTACTGCTTAACAATGAAAGGACTCATATTCTCTATGATTTTTTTCCACATTGAAATATAGGTTGTTATGATCAAAGGTATTATTGATTGGATTTCCTATATATTTTATTTTGGCCAAATGACAGCAAAATAGATCATGGATCTTGGTAGCATAATTGAGGCACATTGGTACCTAATGTTAGCTTTATGGAATAATTAACTCATGGAGATTCACACAACTGATGCATTTTAAAAGCAATCTGAGCCTTTTTTTCCAGGTCCTTTTCTTCCCCTTCCCTAAAGAGAGAGGAGACTATGACCCAGTAGGCCTCTGAAATAACTAGTTTGGGATGCTGTTGTCCATCTTTTCACACATATACAAAATAGCCACTGAGTTTTTACAAATAAAGACAGCTTTGGGGCAGCTACGTGGCACAGTGAATAGAGCACCGGCCCTGGAGTCAGGAGGACCTAAATTCAAATGCAGCCTCAGACACTTGACACATGTACTAGCTGTGTGACCCTGGGCATGTCACTTAACCTCAATTGCCCTGCTCCCCCCCCCCAAAAAAAAAACAAAACAAAGACAGCTTTGGCACACTGTACTTAAGTAAGAGCTATAAATGTGAATTTAACTCCTTGAGTCACTTTCAGGCCTAGACTCCACCACCTAATTCTGTGGTCTGTCTCCATAACACTAATGATGAGATCCCCAAGCGAAGTAGAAGAGGGAGAAGGGGACCCAGAACAGAGCAGGGTGGGGTATCCCTGGTCAAAGAGTGAGTGGGTGTGACCTGGATGAAGATCAGGCAGAGGACCTGGAGAAGGATGGGTCAGACAGGGAGCAGAACTGAGAGAGGAGGGGGATAGACAGTCATAGGCTGCAGAAAGGGAAAGAAGGATGAGGAAAAGGCAGTGATGAGCCCTTAGTGACTGGGAGAGCAGAGCCCCAAAAATGCTCTGCCCCCTCCCTGCCACCCCTCCGCTCCCTGTAGAATTCAACTCAGGTCCCTCTCCAGGAGGTCTTTCCCGGTCACTTCAGCTATTGATGACCCGCGCCACCCGACCCCCCAACACAGACACACGCACCATTTCCATTTCCATGAAGTGTCCCCTGTTAGAATGGGAGCTCCTGGGCCCAGGCAATCTTTTGGCATCACTCCAGCTTGGCCCTGTACCAGCACACAGTAGGCACTACATACACTTTTGCGGATGCACCTTTGCAGACCGCTGACTGCCTACAGCAGGAGCACGTGAGCAGCCAGGGGTCCCAGCCTCTTAATCAGACAATGCAGGTCGGGGTCTTTGCAGCCTTGGGAACAGCCCCAATCCCTGGGGAAGGGGCAGCCAGGCCGGGCTCTGGGACGGGACATCAAGGCTTCCTCGCTGGTGCTGGAGGAGAGAACTGGGGGTCGCAAAACCAGAGGCTTTGAGGGGGCTGAATCAGGGCCAGGCGAGGGGGGGAAAGGAGGCACAATGTGGGGGCTCACGTTGAGGCAGGACTGCCTCTGTCCAGCCGTTGGTGGGGGAGCGGGGAGAGGCAAGGCGTGTCCTCGGGGTGGGGGAGGGGACGGGGGCTCCCAGCTGTAAATTGAGGGGAGGGGAATGGGGCGGGGAGGGGAATGGGGCGGGGGACCTGGGTTCCAGAAAGGCGAGGCAGGTTAGGGAGGGTCTCGGGGTAGCTGGGGGTGTCTGGGGTGGGATGGGGAGGACAGGGCTCCCAGGGGGCCAAGGGTCGGGGAGGTAGCTTGATTGGCCAAGTTCAAGGGGCAAGGGGAGTGCGGGGGGGGGGGGGGGGCAGAAAAGAGGAGGGATCAAGGCTCTGGGATCTGGAGGCTGCGGAGGGCTAGCAAGTAGTAAAGAAAGGGGCGGCCTCGTTCGAGGATTCAGAGGAAGCGGAAGTGGTGCCTTGCATGGCCTTCTGGGAAATGTAGTCCAGAGGCTGCGCATGCCCAAAAGCGGAAGCTGTGGGAGGAAAGGGTGGGGCCATCAGAAAGTTACTGGGTGGAAGATGCCACGCCCCTCCCAGCCCTGCCCCCTTCTCTTCTGGACCTCAAGCCACCAGAGCAGCGTCTATTCCATGGTGCGCTCCCTAGAGACCCCAGGTCATCCCCTATGCCTTCCCCCAACACATCCCTCCGCCCTGGACCCCAGCCCAGGCCGAACCCCCCCGACCGTCTCCCCGCCCCTCAGGGGCCTGATTGTCCAGGGGACGGGGCCGTTGGGGGAGGGGACGTCTCCTTCCAAAATTGTCCATTTCGCAGATTATTCAGGACCCCCAGGGGAGCAATTCCTGGGGGCCCCCGCCTCAGCCTCGCCCCGGCTCCCGATCCCCGAGGGCAGCCTCGTCCCGCCAAGGAAGGGTCAAGAAGCAGAGACATCATCGTCCGAGGGCCTTCCGGGAGACCACTGCGCCCGGGGCCTGTGACCGTGACCTTTAACCGGCCTTAGCTCCCCGGGGGCCCATCCGCCCCCCTCCCCCCAGACCCCGGAGAAGTGGAAGAGGAGCCACGTGGCGCAGAGATAGTGGAACCGAGGATGGACCGCGATTGAGCTGTTGGGAGTGTGTGGGACAAAAACTAAACCCCTAAAATTGAAGTCAAAGACACTCAAATAGAAAGTAGGAAGTGATTTTACACCGATCCTGCGGGGAAATGGCGGTCTCCACAACTTTGGCTTTATACCCTAAGGTGAACAACCCCGCCCCCATTACTGGCCTTTTATTCCCATTGGTGGAGTTCAGGCTTACGCTCTAAACGCGGAAGGCTACCACCCCAGCACAATTTCAGCCAATGCCAAACTCTTAAAGACACTCTTATCCTTATTTGGCAAGGACAAGGTTCAGGTGATTTTTTTGTAACTCAAAACTTAGGCCTGGCTGTCAATCAGAAGCCCTGAGCCATGCCAAAAGGCTAAGCTCCCATTCATGCCATTCAACTCACAGAAAAACCGAGATCCACATTCCATGAGAGGGCTTCACCATACCACTCAGGAGGAAGGAGGAAGGGGATGGTTCAGAGAATCCTGGGAAGATTCCTCTGAACTGATGCAAAGGGAAGTGAGCAGAACCAGGACAACTTCTACAGTGGCAATGATAGGGAATGAGAAAGGCTTCTGAAGCACTCGGGAAGGCAGAGGAGCCCCATAACCAGTGAGGACTCCAGGAGAGGAATGACCCAGTAGAGGACCCGCCTCCCAGTAGGGACGAAGCCTCAGGAAGGTCATCCTTGATCATCCATGTTGTTAAACCTGAAAATTTGGTTGAAGGAAACAACAGAGCTCGTGATAGAAAAATTCATATTATTTATTTATCCCTTCATTCCCTTTAAACATAGCAGACAGACATGATCATGGAGTGAGCCAGACAGAATCTGACTGACTTCTACAGAAACATGAACAGGTTTTATATTTTTTTAGAACAATCACAATTCAGCATGTTACTCAATTTTATGATCTTCATGTATGTTTAACCACAAGACAAGGATTTCCCTTAATGGAGTAGGATTGTAAAGAATGTTGACAGAGGTCAGTTAAAACTACAGCCCAGCATCTCTATGTCTCATTAACATTCCATAACATAGTATACACCCATAGAATATTAAGCGAGGTAGTCTTTCTTGGGGTTAGGGTCTCATCCTTTAATGGCTAACAGGGGAAGGAATGTCCTTAGGTCCGTCTGACCCGGCCTTGTTGACAGAGGTAAGGGTATTTCCTGAGCAAACTTCAGAGAACAAAGAAGCCTGGGTCCTGGATCTTCTTCAGTTACTCATTAATTCAGGCTCTGGGTCTGGTTGAAATTAACAATGATATAAAATGTTTCACAATGCGTATACCTGGGCTTTGGGTTTCCTTTCTCACTTGGAGGCAGGTGGGAAGTGGAGGGGCAACGTTTGCCCATTTTACACAATCATTTTAGTGCGAGAAGAAAACACATTTAGGTATTTCACAGCTGTGGCGGTGAGAATTCTTGATCCAAAGTTGTTGTTGGTTTTTTTTTTTAATTAATAGATAATTCTAACTATGTACAAGTTAAAAAGTTTGAATGAAACAAAATCAAATAGGAAATGAAATTGTGGAGTGGAGAATCTATCAAATGATTGTCAAATGCCAGAGATCAATGAAAGTCATTTATATCCAAGATCTAGAGAGAACTGACACCAATATGCATGGAGAGCCATTGTCAATACATGTGAAAACAAGTTCCAAAGAAGCAATAGAGAAAGGGATATTAAAAGAATTTTGACCTTTCTGGTCAGGCCTTGAAAATTGGCAAAAATTAGAAAAAGAAAGCCATCGAGATTTCATTTTTTTAAATTTGAAATACATAAACAAAAGAACACTATATACACAATGCAACAGAAAGGACTGCCCTTGAAACAATTTTTATCGTGGATAGCTTGATTTTTATTTTTAGATAACTAAAAACCCCCAACAATGTGACTTTCATAATTGCCCTCTGTTCCAAAGGTGATTCCTTTGGCCATCCTCTTCTAATCTGTGTGTATGTTTGTGTGTGTGTTTATATTTATGTGTGTGTATGTATATGTGTATATGTATATGCACACACAGTATATACCTATGTGTGTACATATGTGTATATGTATGTGTGTGCACTCACGATACATATATGTGTGCTTGTATATGTACACACACAATACATATATGTACACATATGTATGCATATATGTGTGTTCATATAGTTGAGGTTTTTTACTCTTTCTTTGAGTTCTTTAGAGGAATGTGCCCATTGTTGCTGTCACTGAGTCACAATTTACTGAATGGATTTCACAGGATGTTTCTAAAATGAATGAAAATGAAAAGAATGAAATTTTCAACATTTTATTTAATTGGAATATTAACAAATAGTATCTTCAATATGAGTTTCATCATTTGTGATGCAAAGGTTGATGTGCTCTGCAAGATTCATGTGAACGCGATGCAAGAACTCAATAACTCCACATTGTCATCAATTTTAGCACATTCACTCTTGGAATATGACTATGAAATCATATGATGTTATTTGAAATTAAAGATGTTATTTGTTAATATTCCAATTAAATAAAAAGTTGTTGAAAATTTCAATCATTTCATTTCTTGAAAAAATGCATTTTTGCCTTATGTGTCCAGATTTTAGAAACACCCTGTGTATATGTGTCTGAATTTATACATCCATCAATTTCTTTTCTTTTTTTCTTCGGGGAGGAGGGGCAATTCTATTCCTAGTAGCCCTAACACCAATCTTCCTCAGAAATGAATAGAAAAAAATTAAATTTTCATCATGGAAATAGTCAAGCCCAAAAAAAACCCCACCACATTATTCATGCCCCCAAATATATTTTTTATTCTACATATTGAATCTATCACCTCTTTTTAGGAAGGCAGACAGCACAGATACGTCCTCTGGGAGAATGTTTGGCCATTACAATAATCAGAGTTGTGATGTCTTTCTGGTTGTTGGTCTTTACGCTGCTATTGTTATCACTTACTCCCTTGGCTCTACTCACTTCACTCTGCATCAGTTCATATATTTCTTCCCATGTTTCACTGAAATTGCCTGTTGTTTCTGGCACATTAAGGTTCCATTCCATTCATATATCAAAATTAATTTAATCATTGCACTATCGAAGGATGCCGTGCCTTAGTTTCCAGTACTTTACCACAACAAAAAGAGCTGTTATTAATATTTTCATATAGTTGAGTCTTTTTCCTCTTTCTTTGAGTTTGTTAGAGGAATGTGCCCATTATTGCCATCACTGAGTCACCATTTACTGAATGGGTTTCCCAGCTTCCCCCACAGTGAATTAATGTGCCTATTTCCCCAAAGAGCCTCTAATTCTTGTTAATTTTTTTTGTTGTTTTTGCCAATTTGCATGCACTTCAGGCAGAACCTTAAAGTTGTTCTTTTGCATTTTTCTAATTATGATTTGAAGCATGTTTTTCTTGAACTTTTTTTTTAACTTAATTTTCTTTTTAAATTAACAAAGTTATTTTCTCTTTCTGACCTGGCCTCCCTCGAGTGAAAATGAAAAAAATAATAATACAAAACCCTTGTAACAGATATACAGTCAAGCAAAATAAATTTTCCAGGTGTCTATATCCAAGAAGGCCTACCTGAGTATGCAGGAAGCCCATCACCTCTCTGCAGGAGGTGGGAAGCACCTCTCCTCATTGGCCACAGCATTATTTGTCTGAGTTCTTCAGTTGTTGAAATTGTTTGTGTTTGTAATTACCAAGTCAATGTTTTCTTCTGCTGGTTCTCCTCAGTTCACTCTTCGGTCCATATGAATTTTAATAAGGTTCTCTATCTTGTCCCTGTCAGAATTTCTTCTTGTAAAATTCTATTCCATTACATTAATATGTCAAAAAATTTTCAGCCATTATGGCCATACATGGGTGTCTCCTTTTTCCAGTTCTTTGCTATAACAAAAAGAAGCACTGAAAATATTATTGAACACTTCGTTTTTCGATCTTCTTGCACATAGGTTTAATAGAGGCATTCCTGGGTCAAGTACTATGAACAATTGAGGAATTTGTTTGTGCATCGCACCAGATTGTTTTTACAGAAATGATGGGCCAGTTCGCTGTTCTGTTAATAGTGTCAATATAGCTAAGACTCCCCAGGCCTGCCGACATTTGTCATTTTACTTTTCCTCTCATCTTTGCCAACCTGATCATCTTTCTAATTATCAATGACTTGGATTAGTGATTATACGACTTTTTTTCATGTGGTTGTTGATAACTTGGCTTTCTTCCTTTGAAAACTACAAAGGTATCAATACCATCAATACTCATATGAAAAAATGCTCTAAATCACTAAGAATTAGAGAGCTGCAAACGAAGGCAATTCTGAGTTGCCAACTCATACCCATCAGATCAGCTAACATGACAGAAAAGGAAAAGGAAAAATGCTGGATGGGATAGGGAAACGTAGGAACACTCGTACACTGTTAGTGGAGTCGTGAATTGGTTCAACCAATCTGGAGGACAAATTGGAAGTCTATCCAAAGGGCTATCAAACTGTCCATGCCCTTTGACCCAGAAATGCCACTGGTAGGTCTGTAGCCCAAAGTAAAGGCGGGACTTATATATACAAAAATATTGATAGCTCTTCTTTTTGTGGTGGCAAAGAATTGGAAATTGAGGGAATGACCAAATAAGTTGTGGCATATAATCATGGTGGAATACCATTGGGTCATGTTATGATTGAAATGAAGGTAAGCTGAGAGACAAGGTTCTGAGCATGATCAATTTATTAGTGAAGATAGTGGTAACCAATAAACTGGGTCAATGGCCTGAATGCCCAAAGATCCTGAGCAAGGTCTGATAGGGTTCTTTATGACAGTTAGTAAGATGATAGAGCAAAATCTCCAGCTCTATAAGTGTGTCTCCCTCCGATCGGCTTGACGTTATGTCATGACCATCCTGAGAAGGTTGATTAAAAGTCACCTTACCTCCTCAGCATTACTTCCTCCTTAGGAGATGGGAGTAATCCTTAACAGGAGTAGTAGTCTGGAATTTTGGGTATAATCTGTAATGAAGGTTTGGATTGAATCCATTTGAATTTCAGGTAAATGGATAGTGAGTGAGCTTACAAAGACAGACAGCACAAGGCCAAAGATTCCATTCACAGTAGAATTGAATCCTGAGTGAAGGTAGATACAAGGCAATAGCTTGGCCTTTAGGCAAAGTCTCTGCCTGAATGTTGTCATCATCATTGTCTGTCATTCCTTTTCAAAGAGGACCAATGTCATCACAGGGCGACTTAGAGACTCCTGTGTGATTTGCATTGAAGTGAGGCAGAGCTGCACACAGTTATCAGCCTCACTCTCCCAGAGTCATCAGAGTACAGTGACAAGACCAAAGTCGAGATGACTGCCAATGGTCCAGAATGCAGTGGATGACCTTGGTGTCTTTAATATCTGACTAAGCTCTAACCAGTCCACAGGACCTGCTTCAGCCACCTTCATAGCCACTGGGACAAATTGTTCTCATCCATCCATTCTACTGGGAGAAGTCTTCATGGGCTTGGGGTAACATCCTCTAATTCACCAACAGATTTGTGGCCTGTCAGTTACCCTCAACTTGGTTTAGTCCATCTGCCAAGAGGGTTTACCAGGGTGTGCCCTCTGCACATGGTACAGCTTCCTGGAGCCACAGGTGAGAGTCGAGTGGGAGGTAGACACCAAAGGTGGATGAACAGCCATAAAAAGGGATTGGTAGCTCACATTAGAGGTGCTGGGCCTCCTTGAACACCCCATATACCTCCCAGAATATAGGGGAAGGACAGTGTTTGTAACAGCAAGCAAAGTGGGATTTTTTTTTTTTGCAGGGGAGAAGGCAGGGCAATTGGGGTTAAGTGACTTGTTCAAGGTCACACAGCTAGTAAGTGTGTCAAGTGTCTGAGGCTGGATTTGAACTCAGGTCTTTCTGACTTCAGGACTGGTGCTGTACTCACTGTGCCCCTGTGCCACAGCTGCCCCCAAAGTGGGATTTTTTGCTGTTTTTCTATTTGTGTTATTCAGTTTCCCAGCCTCAGTCTTACATGCCTCTGTGCTGGGCCAATCACACCTGTACATGTGGGCTCTAGCCAATAAGATGCCAAGTAGAACTGTATGTAACTGTATGTATAGAGAGTGATGTTGAGAAAGCAGACAGTAAGAAAGGCAATGTTAAGAAGAACAAAATGAAAAGAACTGAGCTGTTATTACAGAGCCTCAGGACTTTAAAAGTGAATTGAGATGGGACAGCAGAGAGGAGACCTCTGAAAGTAGAGAGACTTCTGAGAGCAGAGAGGAGACCTCTGAAAGCAGAGAGGAGACTTCTGAAAGCAGAGATGAGACCTATGAAAGCAGAGGAGACTTCTGAGAGCAGAGAGGAGACCTCTGAAAGCAGAGATGAGACCTCCTGAGAAAGGGGACTTCTGAGAGTAGAGAGGAGACTTCTGAGAGCAAAGAGGAGACCTCTAAGAGCAAAGAGGAGACCTTTGATGGCAGATGGCAGAACTTTGAAAGCAAATAGAGCTGTGGGCAGAAATCTGCCCACAGGAAGGAGGGTTAGCTTAATCTCCTTTTAAGAACTGTTAAAGTGAACTGAGCTGTTATCATAGAACCTCTGGACTTTGAAAGTGAATTGAGATGACAATGCTGATAGAATGTTGCCCTGTTAAGCTTTGTTTTCCCAGAGGCAGAAGCTTCAGGCAGGAGTCCCTGGAGCCTGTTGTTGGACAGGAACAGGGAGAGGTTGGAGTGGAGTAGTCGCTGTGATCTGAGACATGGAGCAGGAGCAGGAGCAGAGAGCTGCCTACATGTGAATACAGAGGAGAGTCGGGAGTGTTCAGCCCACAGAGGAAGAGCCATGAGACTTGGAAGTCAACCTTGAGTTAAGATGAAAGAGGACTTTACTTTGACACTTGGTATTGATTAAGAAGATTGTTGTTACTGTGACCTAGGGGTGGATGGCATGGTATTTTCTGCTACCCTTTAAGGATGTGTTGTGCTAGGGAAGACCCTAGCCTAGGACCCCCTGATTGTATAAACAAGTATTTTGGGAAACGTTACAGAATGCAATGTTATATGCTATGTGCCATATGATTTACTGAGTCATGATGTACACATATAAATGTGTGTGTGTGTGTGTGTGTGTGTGTGTGTGTGTATAAAGAGAGAAAATGATATGTTTTGCTTAAGGATGTTGCTATGAATGTTATGCTTTGGTTTATTGAACAATATTTAGTATCTGAATAAATAGTTCATTATGCTATGCAATTAGACCCTTAAAATTATTCACAGCAGCAGTCCTAAGGTGTGCTGCCATGATTGGCATTACAGTGCTACAAAGCCGAGGAGTTTGGACTTACACACATGTGGGAGACTATTAAAGCCATGCCAGCTTAAGTCTTAAAAATAAAATTAAAACTCAGTTTTCAATTTTACAGCTGTAAGAAAGGACAGTCAGGATGGTTTCAGAAAAACCTAGGAAGACATATGTACTGATGCAAAGGAAGTGAACAAAACTAGGAGATTATCCACAGTAACAGCAATATGGCAACAAGAATCAACCAGGAAAAACTCAGCTATTTAAATAAATAGAAAGGTTAATGGCTTTTATGAAGTGCTCATGATGAAAAATGCTCTCCACCTCTAGCGAGAGAAGTGATGGACTCTAAGGCGTATTTTATTTTCAGTTCTGGATGCGTTGGTATGTTTATATAATCAAAATTCCTAATTTTATATTCTGTGATCTCCTCTATCCTTTGTTTGGTGATGAACTCTTCCCTTCCCCATAATTGCACAACGTATCTTCTTCATGGTTCTTCTCATCTATTTGAGGTGAGCTTTTCAGTCTGAGCCATGTATTCAGATAGAGCTGATCTTGGTCTATGTGAGATGCTGGTCTATACCTACTTTCAGCCTGATTGCTTTCCAGTTTTTTCAGTACTTTGTAGTGATTACTAAATTCTGGCTTCCCAGCTGAGGTCTTTGGATTTGTTGAATCAAGGTTTTTATGCTCATTTTCTTTTGTATATCATTCGACTGGTCTCTTTCCAGTATGAATATTCTAATGTCCAATGACCTCCTCCTTCCAGCAAAAGGAATGTTCCCAACAATCCCATTCATGAATATAAATGTTCTGATGTAGATAAGAGATGATCTCTGGCTAAGGGCCTTCCCACATTGAGTCCATGTAGAGATTGTCTCCAGAGCGAATTTTGTGTTGTCTAACAAGCTCTGTGGGACAGCTAGGTGACAGAGTGGATAGAGAGCCAAGCTTGGAGTCAGGACGACCTGAGTTCCAATCTAGTTTCAGGCATTTACTAGCAGCGTGACCCTATTTGCCTCAGTTTCCTTATCTGTAAAATGAGCTGGAGAAAGAAAGGGCAAACCATTCCAGTTTCTTTGCCAAGAAAACTCCAAATGTGATTACAAAGAATGAGACATACTGACCACAACAGGAAGCTCTGTAATCCATTTGAATTCCTTTCTTCATTTATTGCAGTGATAAGAGCTCAATCTAATATGGATTCTCTGATGACCAATGAAGGATGACTGTTGCCTGAAGACTTTATTACTTTGATTCCATCCATAAAGTTTTCTGATGTCCAATGAGGTTTGAGTACTGGGTGAAGGCCTTCTCACCTTCACTACATGTAGAAACCATTTGTGGAGGATGTGGAGGGGATTAGGCTGGGAGTTGCTAAGAAGTTTCTTAAGAATACAGAAGTGATTTTGATGATGATTGCTCTGGCCACTAATTATGAAAATCATAAAATTAAAACTGGCATAATATGTATTGAACTTATGCCTTTGAGCCACCTTAGTTCCAACATACCCCAGATGTTGGCTTTAGGGGTGAATATGCAATAGCTTAAGATATGTATACCTATACCCTGGAGACTCAATGGCCTGTGATTTTCTGGGTTTTGAGTGAGCGATCATGTATTCATGGCATGTGTGTAACTATAGAATGTGGGGGTTTTTTTTCCTCTTCTATGGATTGATATTTGCCCCAGGCTGGATATAAACTAGAAAAAAAGAGCAAAGTTAAGATCTTGAGTATACTTACTAAAGACTCAAGAGTAATGTTTTTCTCATTAAGTGCTACTACAAGAAAATGAAAAGAAATTCATCACTGTACCTTGCCCTCACGTGATTAGTAAAACTGACTATTTGAGGAAAAACCCCTTGGGACTATATATATAATTTGGTATAGTTTTGAGTTCTAAATTCAGGTATAATTGTCTGAATTAGTATCATACCAGTAAACTACCATTTAAAGGAAATGCCATAAGCTGCTCAAAGTGAGTATGATCTGAGAATTGCTACAGGTTGCTGTCTATACCTGGGAAGGTTGAGAAGACAGCCTTACAAAGATAATGGAGGAAATGTTTTGACTCATTTCCCCACTGTGCTGTTTCCCTTATGAACAGGAATCTTTCCCATCTCCTTAATCTTGAGTCTCTCAGTGATGCCCTGTGGATAATGTGGAACTTTTCCATGTGATTGGCTATTTCATAAAATTAAATATGATTTACCTGCAAAGTGACCAGAGCTAAGGAAGTGTTATCCTCTTCAGGTCAGTTTGTGCCCTTGAAGGGATAGTCGACGTTGTTACCACCATGTTCCTCCCTCTTCTGTTCATGCTCAATTTCTAAAACCAGGGCAGGTGAATTATAAAAATGGTTTTTTTTTGTTTTTTTTAAATAATGAGTCTTATTGTTGCAATACTTAAATATCTCTGAGTTGCTGTAATGTGATGCAAGACCTTATTACTTTGATTTTGCTATCCTGAATCGGTGGTCACCATTTCTTTCAATTTCCCAACCTAAACAACTAGCAAAGTGAGTCAGTAGGCTTGCCGTCCAGTGCCTCGTGGAAGTATATCGTGTAGCATCAGGTCTGAACAGTGTCACTTCTTTTCTATATGATCTGATGAGACACATAAATATGGACATACTGTTAGGTCCGTATGCTTGCGAATGGAAAGAGAGCAGGGACAACAGGATTAGGCAATCATCTAGAGCTCTTTATTACTGGCATACCAGGGCCTCCATCCTAATGATGAAGACCCCGACTCCAGGTTTAAGGCAGAATTTATA
>JAQQSZ010005216.1:0-13927 GCA_028646595.1 Phalanger gymnotis
TGTCCCCCTGGGCCTCTAGCTTATTCAACATATAGATAAAATGAAGTCTCATGCCCTACTGTGAGAAACAAAATCATTAACTTCTGATTTTAAGAGCAGCCAAGTCCTTCAAGGGATAGTTAATATCAAAGCAACTCTGCCTCGTTATGTTCAGATGAAATAGCTCTGGACAAGATGGTAAAAGGTGAGTAGCTCTGCCTTTTATTAAGCACGGAAAGCTCCAATTGTTCCACCCAGCCTTCACAAGAGAGTAATTAGCTATCAGAGGACTGCTCTAATGAGCAGCAGCATGCCCTGCTCTTGCCTGGGGTAACCTCTGAAAGGTTGGGATTCTGTCCTAGAAGTCATTGACATTCCTTTTCTTCAGTCTCATTTTTCCCTAGATCCCTTGGGCCATGCTTATTTCAATAATCCTATACTTCAAAAAGTGATAATTTCTTCAGACTGTCTTCTTTTTCTTCTCATTCACATTACTCCCCTTCTATGCCTAAGCACGTGGATTAATAAGCTATCATGGCTACATATACAAAAAAATAAATAAATCATCCCTTGGTAGCCAGCCCACCAGGTCATGATCCTCTATAAATTTACTTGAACTGCTCCTCAAATGACAACTTAGTCCATCACTGGGTCTTTATTCAAAGCCTTGCTGGCTGGGTAGCCCCTGCTTAGGGCTTACACTCAACTGGCATAGTCTCTGAGAACCCAAGTCCCTTCAATGAAAGAATGAATGAATAAATGAATGAAAGGAAGAAAATTAAGTGTGTCCTACAAACCAGGCACTGTGCTTAGCACTGGAGGTATAAATACAAGTGATAAGGCCATTCCCACCCTCAAGAACCTTTTGTTCTAACAGCTACTACCTAATTTAGGGAAGTGGTAGGTAAGGAGGAATATTTTGAAAAGGGAAGCCAGAGGGAATGTCAATTGGGCAATAAGGCAGATGGATTCACATGCCCTTGACAGGAATGGTAGCGTCAATTCGATTGCTGTTCTTAGAGCTAGAATCAGAAACCCTGATGGAGAGAGGGGTCGGGGATTTGGAGAACAGTCAGCATGACCTAGAGGTGGTCAGGAAATAGTATGGTGGGTCTGAACCTTGGCAATATCAGAGGATTGCTCACCAATCAGGGCCTAGGGTCACAGGAATAAGAGCCTGAGGTCTGGCCAGAGGGAGAGGCTGGAGAGCAGACAGCATGAGTAAAGATGGTGAAGAAATCAAGGTTGTTAGCAGAGCTGAGCCATGCTTATACTTTGAAAATAAGGTCAATTGATAATTGACTTGTACATGAGTTCAGAGTACTTGAGGGCATACACATATATGTTAAGGAAGGTAGAAGGGAAAAAAGACTAAGCAACATGGGACTTACTGCTAGAATACCCTAAAGGTATCATGACCATTGTTATTCTATGAAAACTTCATACTTTTAAAAACAATAGGTAATAGGTAAATCCCTTTTGGATCTCTGGGTCCCAAAGCCTCACCGGCATCCAGTTTAGGCTAACAGCAATAAAAAGCTGGGAAGTACTGAGTTAAAATTGAGTGTACATGTGGCTAGAGTCATAAATTTGAATAGCATCCAAGCCAGCTAATTTTATCCTGCTCAGAGGTCGCAGACTGTAATCCTTAACCCCAGTCAGGCATCTCACCAACGATTACCACTAAACCTTGGTTACAAAGTGTGCCTGGAAAGAGCATGAGAATGAAGGAACACAAATTCATCCCCGCTAACAAAACAAGTCCAAATATACGGCCTGTCAGTGGTAGGTCAGTTTCATTATCATTGTGTCTACAGATTGTCATGATGCATATGGTTGCTCTTGTGGTTCAGTAGTGTCTGATTCTTCATGACCCCATCAGGGTTTTCTTGGTAAAGATACTGGAGTGATGTTCCATTTCATTCTTCAGCTCATTTTACAAATAGGGCTACGTGACTTGCTCAGAGTCACATAGCTAGTAAGTCTCTAAGGCCATATTTGAACTCAGGAAGATGAGTTTTCTTGTTTCCCAGCCTAGCGCTCTATCCACTGTGCCAAGCATAGGGTACCTTCACTACAGTCCTCCTCCAATATCTCACCATGGTCTCAAAGTTACCCTGGGTTATCAAAGACTGTACCAGGAAAGTTAAAACCCCAGCAGTGCCTAGCAAGCTGAAAGTGATCATACACAGAGAACTAGAAAGGACTTTAGATGCCATTGAGTCCAATTCCCCATTTTACAGATGAGGAAACTGGCAGAAGTCTTATAGATAAGGCTGGCAGAAGGAAAATGACTTGCCCAAGATCATACAGCTATTCAGTATCTGAGATGACATCTGAACTCAGCCCAGTACTCTATCCACTGTTCCATGCTGCCTCTCAAGGTTTCAAGTAGAAGCCTCACGTTGGATTGTATTGTCTGTCATCCAAAGACTAGCCCAAATAAGTTCAGAGAGACTCATGACCAGAGGTTTGGCCACCAAGCAATGATTATTTTTAGCCTAAGCAACATTGAAAGGCTATCTACTATAGGATGGATATTTTGCCATCTGAAATAGTGATCAATGATGTGGAATAACAAATCCATAAAGAATTGGAGGAAAAGTAAAGCATACACACACCAAGCCTTCAGTTTTCTAAAATGGAGCTCCTAACATTGATTAAAAGGCAATCTGCTAAGTATTTGCAATTTATAAGATTGTAGATCTTGAGCTAGAAGGGGCCTTAGAAGCACCAAGCTCAATCCTGTCTTTTTACAGATGAAGAAACAAAGTAGGTTAAGTGACTTTACCAAGGTCACAATTGCAGTAAGCATCAGAATCTGAAGCTATACCTAGGTCCTCTGCTTCTGGATCAGTAACTTTTCCACTGCACCCTCTCTACATAGAAGAGACTTCCCCTTCCATGTGTGAACATTGTTCTTTTCCATTCACCTCCATTACTGGAGGAACCTGGCTTTTCTGACTCGGTCTCAATTTTGCAGTTGACGTGAAGTCTTTATGCAAAAAGAGCAACTTCTTTGATTCTCTTTCTCTAAAAGACACAAACATGGGAGAACTTAGAATTCCTTTGGATTACAATTCAATTAATGAAATCAATACCCCCCAAAAGGTCAGAGTCCACACCTTTGGTGTTGCTGGTCCCCACCACCACTGATCTCCACATTGACACAGTAAGCAACAAATTATGCCATCCAGGGATTAAAGGAGAAAGCTTGCCAGGGACCTCTTGGCCTACCACAGACATATCTTTCCTGTGGTATGAGGATGCTTCTCCTGCCTCACTGAGTATTATATCTAGACTCTGAACTTCTCCTGCGTTAAGGATAACTCCAGTTCCCCGTTTGTTAGATTCAGTTTTCAGTGCTTCCACAGGGGTATAATAATTATCACCATAATAAAAACGGAATCATGTTATTATGCAAATAATAGCAAATAAGGGAAATCATTTCAGAGAAAGAGAACATCTAAGCAATTTTCTACCTTAAAAGAAAGGGTGGGTCAGGAAACAGCTAAGGTTAAACTAAGTCTTGGGCACATCATAATTCAGCACCATGGCCAGCAAAAGAGGGACAATAAAATTGAAATATGAGACAGACTAGAGATAAAAAAGGAGAAGAAAGAAAATGCTTAACTCCAAGGTTCCTCCAAAGGAATTTTGGACTGTCAAGGTTTTACTCACTCTTTCATTCAGGGCTCTTTATCTTTCTCATGCCATCTTAGATTCCTTCCTACAGAGGCTGTTCTTCCTCAAACCTTGACAAAGCCATTCATGTCTTCCAAAGGGCGTAAACCAGTTCCCTTTGCTCTTATAGTAGTTTCACCATCAATTATGCAATCACTTCCTCTAGAAATTACCTGGGACTTCACGCAATAAGGGTTGACTACCAACTCAGGAGGGTGAGACAAGGAAGGGAGAGACACAGAAAAGGCATGGAACCGAAATGGCCAGAAAGAGAGCAAGTGAGCCATTTGTTTTGCAATCATAAGCAAGTCTAAAATATTTCCATTTTGCTAAAACACCACATGGGTTCTCAAGCCTAGGGAACTGAAGCTATTTTGGACTCTGGGCTCCTTACAAGGTGACATAAGGACAGAGCCCTGGGAAATGGCACAGAAAAACAGTGAGATGAGTGTGTGGTGCAGAACTGAAATAAAATGGACCACATAGAACAGGGATTTGTATTAATAACATGCGCAGGGATGAGCAATGACTGTGAGCTCCTTGAGGGAAAGGATTGGGGCATATCCAAAATACCCAAATTCCTAGATCTCTAAGATTTAAGGTCAAACTTCCAACATTCTTGCATATCACTGGGCTCTGAGACAAGTATGTAATTATAACTGACATTGAAATAAGACTTTAGAGTTTGCGAAGTACTTTACATACATCATTTCATTTGTTCCTCACAACACTGAGATGAGTACCACACATCATCATCATCATCATCATCATTCCCATTTTATGGAATAGGAAAGTGAGTTTAAGTGGCATATCCATGATCATAGTTAATAAGTAATCAGACAGGACCCAAAGCCAAGTTATCCTGATGTCAGGTCCATCAGTACATCCAATGGACCACATTGACTTTCAAGGTCCAGCTGAGCAACCTGTGAATAGAGTTGTTGTAATTGTCATTATCATTGTTGTTTCGTTGTTGTTGTTGTTCAGTCATTCAATCACATCCATTTTTCATGAACCTGTGGACCATAGCATGTCAACACTGTCTCTGGGATTTTCTTGGCAAAGATACTGGAGTGGTTTGCCATTTCCTTCTCCAAGGGATTAAGACAAACAGAGGTCAGGTGACTTGCCCAAGTGCTGATTTCACTCTAGATTCTATGATGACCACACCTGAATTCTTACCTTTTCTGAATCATCTTCTCTTGGAATTTCATTATGTTTAAAGAGGCACCATCTCAATGCTATGAACTTTCATGAGGCAAGAATGGCAAGGATGGGTATGCTCCTGACATTCTGGTGAATATTTTTATGGTAATTTCCTTGAAAAATCCTATTTAGGATGACAAAAAATAATCCATCTTCCTTTAGCAGTGACTAATATCCCATGTCATAGTTCAGTTCCTCACAGTAACACTCATATAGTGAAATTATCCAATTAGGGTTTTTTGATGCAATCCATAAGGCTTTTTGCTAGAGTTTTTGCCTTTATTTTTTATTGCTTACTTAGGTTGCATTCTATCTTGTATCATATTTATTCATGTATTGCCACATCCATCCTTTTGGATAGTAAGATAGTTGAAGGCATGGACTGTGTCATTTTTTACTATCTGTATACCCAGAATAGAGAAGGTGCTTAATATGTTTATTAAATTGAATTGAATACAAAAATTCAAACTAAGATTAATTGGTCCAGGAGGGAAGGGAAAAATTCATCACCATTTTCTAAAACATGGCATTATACATAATGTAGTAAATACATTAGTAATTTGCCTGTGCACTTATTCATAGACTTAATCCCCAGAAGATTAAAGGAATATGCCCTGAAAACAAGGAGAACAAGATAAGGGGACCTAAGAGGTCTTTTGCATCATCTCTAACTTCTGTGACTCTGGTTGCATTTGTTTGAATGTCAAGTGGGGCTTCTATTATCACTTTGAACTAAAGATCATTTGGCTCCAATTACAACATGAAAATAGCTGGATTTGACTGGAAGATGCAAACAATTAATGCTATTAGCCCACAGAAGCAACTGGATATCTTGTTTCTACAATCAGCTAAGACAAACATTCCTTTAAGGTGCTTCTGTTGCCTGCAGTTCAATAGCTGAACAGAAGGAACAGATTTATCAGAAAGCTTCATTTATGGAAATTAGTCTTCTCTGAGAGACTGCTGGAAAACTCACATTTTTAAAGGTGCTCTTTGCCTAGCTTCCTTCAAGACACAGCTGAGGTCTTCCTTCTCCATCAAGGGTTCTTAATCTTTATCATGTCATAGATGTCTTCAAGATCTGATGAATCCTATGGACTTCTCACAATAAGATTTTTAAATGTGTAAAACGAAACACAAGGATTAAAAAGGAAACCAATTATATTGAAATACAATTATCAAAGGATTTTTAAAAGGCAAGTTCATGGACCCCATGTTAAGAATGAGAGAGAGAGAGAGACAGAGAGACAGAGAGACAGAGGGAGAGAGAGAGTTTATTGAGCATTTACTCTGTACCAGATACTAAGCTCTGTGGATACAAATATAAGCAAGACAGTTCCTAAGATCTTCTATGTTAGTTGGGGAGAAGACAACATATAAAGAGTCCCTGGAAAGGGAGAGGAGGATAGGTACATGGAGCTATGGTGAGAGACAAGAGGAAATGATGTAGGGATCCAGAGATGAAGTCCAAGCTTCTAGTGGGTGGAGACAGTTGGATACACTGGAGCCTTTGTAGAAAGATTTCAAGAAGCTTCAGGAACTACCACTCCTATATGAGGTCTTTCCTAATATCCCATCCCCAGCTCAAGTGTTAGTGCTACCCGTGGTTTTTAAAATTTGATCCGGACTTGTGATTCTATCCATAAAAGAGACTCCCAGTATAAACATTTCCTCCATTAATGCAGATGGGCAATCCTGGGTGTAACTCTTAAATTTAGTAGATATCTAAGTAGCATTGAGAGGTTTAGTGACATGGGCCCACACATTAGTATTGTCAAAGGAAGAACCTGAACCCAAACCTCTCAACTCTGAGGCTATCCCTCTATCCATTCCACAATGCTCTCTCTCTCACTTGAGGTTACTTTAGATTTATATACTTCGCATTTGCTTATCTCTGAATATATTATGTATCTTCCATAGAAAGTAAGCTCCTTGAGGCCATGGCCTGTTTTGTTATTGTTCTATATCCACCACCAAGCACAGTACTTGGCACATGGTAAGTACTTAATAAATGTTTACTGAATTTGTTTAATTTCTTCCCAGACTCCACTCCCCCATGATTACAGAAAAAGGGATGGCATTGGCCAGCCTTTGTGACAATTTGGATTGGTTATTAGCAGAAAATAACTATGTGCAAGAGTGGAACACTCAAATTAGTTGTCTCTTAGAAAAAGATAAAGAGTCAAATCAAACACTTTATGTATGCATTCCACTCTTCTGCAAATATTTATTGATGCGTACAAACTATTAACACTGAAGGAGGGAATTAAAACATGACCCAAAAGCTGCTTTGGATCAAGTCAAACATCAGATATTAATCTTCTACTAATCCAAAAGAAATATTAACTTGCTCTTTGATGATAACATTTTTCCTGAAGAAAGGGTTTATTCTCATTGTGCTCACTACTTCCCCCTCCCATACCTATCATCTCCCCCTTCAGATGAGGAGTGTTCATTATGCCACCATTTGCAAAATAAGTTTTGAACATTTGAGCAATCTGTTGATGAAATGGCACATTAAGTCACTGAGTGAGACCAGAACTAAAGGAGGCTGGGGAGAACACCCCATGATCTCATCCCAGCTGTACACTGGTGGGGGCCATTAAGGGACAAGAAATGAACAGAGCCTCAGGTCCCTGACCTAATGAAATTCACACACAGATCACCGCATTTTGCTCCCTAGAAGATAATTAGAGCTTGTATCTATAGATTTCTCCCTTGTGGAGGAAAACAATACTCTCCATTCTGATGTGAAAGCACCCTATGGATTCTGAGGCCTCTGTCTTGCCTCGGGGAATTAATCAATGAATCAGTCAACAAAAAAAAGTATATATTATTTAGACAATGAAGTTTCAAGTTCCAATTCTACCTTTCCCCTATACCTACTCTTCTCTATCCCCCTATAGATCCATTCTTTTTTCCATTAACTGAGCTCACTAACAACAGTAGCTGTACTTTTAGGGAAACTATTCTAAACGTTCAGAACTTGGTACCCACTGATAATGCCCCATTTTTTTATCTGGGCTTCGGAACCTGGTGGAGGAAGCATGGCAAAACTCAGAGTATTTGACTTACTGTCAACAAAACCTATATTCAAGTCCTGCCTTTGGCACTTACTGTGCAAGTCAGTTAGACTCTCTGTGATTGATGCAACTCACTAAGGCAGATCCAGTAAGGCAGAGATGAGTCATTTCTTTGTTGGTGAAAGGAGTCCCCCAACCTAGACTTCCTAAACTGCCTTCCCTCCTCACTTCTGACTCTTAGAAACCCTAGTTACCTCCAAAGCTCACCTCAAACACCACTTACATGATGTTAATGCCTTCCCCCAAAAAATTACTTTGTATTTATTGCATATATATTTGGTAAATGCTCATATGTATATATCTTCCAATAGAATATAAGCTCCCTATATGCATGGACTATTCCATTTTTGTCTTTGTATCTTCATGGCACAGTGAAATATTACTATGTAGAAGACACTTCATTAGTTTGGTGATCGCTTGCTAGCTTGATTGAATGAGTAAGAGACTGTTGAAATCATTGATCTTTTGCTAAGTTCAGTGACTTTTTCAATATACAGTTAATCCTTCTACATCACAACTTCGCCCATCACAGTTTCTATATATTGTGGGTTAGTATAAGAAATTAAATGGAAATTTAGAGAGAGTTTTATGGAAGCCACAGATGATACATGAAGGCCTGCAGATGACATAGAAAAGGTTTAGAAACTCAGAAATGTATTATATATATATATATACCCATATTATATATATATATATATATCCATATGTTCTATTGTATTACATCAACATATTTTACCTTTTAATACCATAATAATTCAGATTTCTTTGGTATGAAGGGAGGGCCAAAGTTTTATGTGCATTTTCCAGATCACGGGGGGCACCATGCCCCTAATCCCCACAATATGGAAGGGATAACTATAGTTCCAAATTGCTTTCCAGAATGGCTGGACCAATTGAATGCCCATTAAATGCCCTCCACCAGTAGGGCATCAACATAGCTGCCTTCTTGTAGCTTATCCGACAATTGTCATTTTCCATTTTTTTCATCATGGTCAATATGATAGGTGTGAGACAGAATATGCATTCTAACCCTAACATTCTCCCTGAAATGAAGAAATGTATTTTGACACTAACATTCTTCTGGTGAAGCTACTTAGCTGCAAAGCAGTAAATACCATAGCCTATAAAGAATTAAAGTTGTGGGGCAGCTAAATGGTACAGTGCATGGAGCATCAGCCCTGGAGTCAGGAAAACCTGAGTTCAAATCCAGCCTCAGATATTTGATACTTGCTGGCTGTGTGATCCTGAGCAAGGCACTTAACCCCAATTGTGAAGGCGAAGGAAAAGGAAAAGAATTAAAATTGTGGCTCACCCAAAGACAATAAAAAGCTACATGGTCAATGAGAATAGACTGCAGCTTGTCTCCAGTGAAGAACTGTAAAAGAAAAACAGCATAGGAGATATTGTTAAAGAGTAGTATGATGGGAAAAGGAAATGAACCAGTGTGACCATTGTAATTTTTTGAACTGTATTATAGTTATAAGTGATAATACTTTAATATGAAGGTACTTAAGGTAAGTGGTCCTAATGACTATAAACAAGTAAGCAATAGCCGACAGTGACAGCCTGTATTTTTTCACTGCTCTGACTCATTCCCACCCCACACCAAACATATGAACAACCTCAGTTCTTGATGATTGGAAGAAACTTTCAGCTGACTTCAGTAGCCATGCCAATACTCGCTACTGAACTCACCAATCGCCAACTCAGACATTCACCCAATTTCTGGTCCCAATCAGGAAACTCTTCCATCCAAGTCCAGTATTGATAGGTAATTTTGGAGAATTTCCCCACCACATCTGCATCTGATGAAGAATGCTCTTCTTACATCTGGTAACAGTTTCTTGTCCCAACCAAGTTGACCTTTAAGGTATATTTCTCCCTTCAGACCCCATTCTGAGGGCGTATTCCCTCTAAGACCTTACCACATATATATATATATATATATATATATATATATATATATATATATATATATATATCTCCCTCACATGACTGACCCTGGATGCCTTGTGTGTATGTATATACTGCTTACATTTTTGACTACTTGTTGTATTGCATAATAATAAAGGTCATACTTGTTACTAACTTTGTAAGTACCAATTTTCTGAAAATCCTCAAACCCAGGTCCTTGCTCTAGCCAAAACTATGAGGCCAAATAGAGCAACCAGTCATGTAGCTAGGGAAAGAAATAACTTATGGACATCCCGTGCATTCCATATACCTCAAGCATGTTGAATAGAGCCTCAGTGGAAAATTTAGAGGACTCACACAAGAATCACATAAGATAAGAAGTAATAGATGGACTATAGTTTGCACCATTGGAAGGAATAGCTATATCAGTCACAGATCCACTGAAATATCAGAGTAGTAGAATGGGAACTGATGGCCTGGAACAAGTCACTTCACTCCTCTGACACACAGTTTCCTCATCTGTATAATGTGTTGTTTGGCCTCCATTATCTCTGATATTCCTAGCATTGTCATTCCATAATCAATCTATTAATTAAATATGTATTTACTAAGCCTATGTTCCAGTCACTGTGAGGGCACTTGGGATATAAAGACAAAATATAATTCTGTGAATCCTAGAACTTTTTGGAAATTAGCTACCAGATGTGTGTTTTTAACAGCTGGGAACTTTTGTTGTTGACATCATCTTCAGACTTTGAATTTTTAGCTTAATTTAAATCATAAGAATTAAGCATTCCATTTCATTAAGTATATTCTTCTGTTGCATAAGGAACATGTATAGACAGAAAATCAGAGGAAGCACCATGGCAGAGTGGAAAGAACAATGAATTTGAGTCAGAGGACCTGGGTTTGAGTCCTGGTTCTGCCATTATAATAAGTATGACCTTTGCCAAGTCACTTAAGTTTGCTGGGCCTAACTTTTCTCAACTGTAAAATGAGAGTTTTTGACTTCTGAAGTTTCTTCTAGCTCAAATCTATGACCCTAGGAGCCATGATGCTTCAGCACCATGGACAGTTTCTTCTTATTGCTTGGCTATTTTCCTTGGACTACATAATTCTTAGCAGACACCGTATGAACTCCATAATAATGATGAAGGCAACAATGTCTGTCTTGTTGGGTATCCTATAAGTAGAAGGATAATTAGACAGCTGGGTGAGGTGTGTTAAAAGAAAAAGGCCACAGTTTGAACACAGTATACTAAAGTCCTGGATACTTAGCCTCTCTTGAAAAGCTGCCCAACTGAAAGATCTGCATTAAAGTAGACATTCTCTCTCACCAGAACAAAGTGATTTCCCCCCATTGTTAATGCCAAGGGTATGGATCATTCGTTCAACTTTCCATTGACCAAGCTCCTGAAGTATTCAAGATTTTAAATGTTTAAGTTTCAAAGAAAAAGAAATGTTTGATCTATTGCTGTCTTTGTCCTTCAGACCCAATAGCATATGAATACATTCTTTCAAATGCATGTCCCCCAAAATGAAACCATGCGTGCTTCTTATCATTATGCTCCCTGAGGAGCCCATAGGCTCATTCAGCAAACATTTCCTGAGAGCTTTATGCTAGGTAAGTAACAATTTCCATGGCACCTTGTGATTATGGTACTTTGTGCAAGATCTGTTGTTATAATCCACAGCATGAGCTTGAGTCTCTTCAAAGAAGTTGGACACATACTGAGCCTTATTCCTGTCATCCACCTCCATTATACACAAAAGGGAAGGGAATTGTTACAAGGGAACAAAGAAAGTAACTTGAGTTTTCAATTAGCATTTGAACAAGCATTTTTAGAGTAGTTCATATGTCCACATCCACTAAAGTCTTTGTCTCATGCCTCTTCATGGTATGGAGGTAATCCTTGGTTCTTGAAGACTCTACTGAAGGAGCTCGTGCTATGTCTAGTCCAAATGAGACAGAAAGTTTTCAAAGACAGGTCCAGAAACAGTCTGTTGTCTGAAGTATAGCCTCAATAAGTTTTGATAGAATCATCACCATGGTTGATCACTGGGTAATGAAGATTTTTGCCCACAGTTAATTCTCAAGGACCATCGCAAAATAAGAAATTGCAAATTGCACCAAGAGGGGAGTACTCAAATCAACAAATGCTTTAATTATTAAAGAACAAGATATGGAGAGGCAGAGCAAGATGGCAGAGAAAAGGCAGGGACTTGCCTGAGCTCTCCCCAAAACCCCTCTGAACACCTTTAAGGGATGCAATAAAACAATTCCTGAAATGGCAGAACCCACAAAATAATTTTCTAGCCAAAGACAACTTAGAAGTTTGGCAGGAAAGGTTTGTTGCACCTGGTGAGAGTGGAGCACAGAGGCCCTGAGAGCCACTGAATTAGCAGCAGAAGCAGCTGCTTCTGGAGCTTTCAGCCCACAGATAGTAAAGGGGTTGAACAACTTATCAGAAGGAGATTACAGGAATCTGTTTGCTGGCACTTGGGGCATGACTCTGTTGCTTTGCCCATAGTCAGATCTGAGTCTCAGTCCTGGCTGGCAGTCCCAGGGTAAGTTGGAGCACTAGCTCACCAGAACTTGCAGGTACAGTGGAGCAGAGACCTTCATCATATTTACAGGGCAAAAAAAGTGCTTATGGTCACTCACAGACCAGAGCACAGTCCAGGAGAGTGGTAAACACACCTCTCCTTAGATCATACCACCTTGGAAGAACTGAAAACTTATGGGTTCCTAGAAGTTTCTCTGAAAACAGCTGCACAAAACCCCTAAAGCTTGGGACAGTGTGCCCTCCATCCTGGAGGCAAAGTCCCACTTTAACAAATAGTTTAAAGTCAAGACATACACTGGGAAAATGAGAAAACAACAGAAAAAAATTCTGACCATAGAAAGTTACTATGGTGAGAAGGAAGATCAAAACACAAACTCAGAAGAAAATAAGAAAGTCAAAGCTCCAACACCCAAAACCTCCAAGAAAACTATGAATTGGTCATGGACCATGGACAAGCTCAAAAAGGATTTTGGAAATCAAGTAAGAGAGGTAGAAGAAAAAATGGGAAGAGAAATGACAGTGATGCAAAAAAATCATGAAAAAAAAGAGTTAACAGCTTGGTAAAGAAGACACCAAAAAAATTCAAGAAAATAACACGTTAAAAAAATAGGCAAAATGGTAAGAGATACAAAAAGCCTATGAGGAGAAGAATGCCTTGAAAAGCAGAATTGGCCAAATGGAAAAAGAGGCACAAAAATTCACTTAATAAAAATACTCTTTAAAATATAGAATTGGCCAAATGGAAAAGGAGGTACAAAAGCTCACTGAAGAAAAACAATTCCTTAAAAATTAGAACCAAGCAAAAAAAATAAAAAAAAATAGAACCAAGCAAATGGAAGCTAATGTCTTTTTGAGAAACAATAAAACAAAACAAAAGGATGAAAAAAATAGAACACAACATGAAATACCTCATTGGAAAAACAACTGATCTGGAAAATAGATCCAGTGGAGATAATTTAAAAATTATTGGACTACCTGAAATCCATGATAAAAAAAAGAGCCTAGACATCATCTTTCAAGAAATTATCAAAGAAAACTCCACTGATGTTCTAGAACCAGAGGGTAAAATAGAAATTGAAAGAATCCACCCATCCCCTTCTGAAAGAGAGCTCAAAATTAAAATTCTCAGGAATACTATAGCCAAATTCCAGAGCTTCCAGGTCAAGCATATAATATTGCAAACAGCCAGAAAGAAACAATTTAAGTATTGTAGAGCCACAGCAGGTTAACACAAGATTTAGCAGCTTCTACATTAAAGGACTGGAGGGCTTGGAATATGATATTCCAGAAGGCAAAGGAGTTAGGATTACAACCAAGAATCACATACCCAGCAAAACTGAGTGTAATCCTTCAAGGGAGAAAAATGGATATTCAATGAAATAGAAGACTTTCAAGCATTCTTGATGAAAAGACCAGAGCTGAATAGAAAATTTGACTTTCAAATAGAACACTCAAGAGAAGCATAAGAAGGTAAACAGGAAGGGGGAATCATAC
>JAQQSZ010005217.1:0-13927 GCA_028646595.1 Phalanger gymnotis
GCTTTTCCCACTAACCTTCTCTGCTGTCTTTGCTCTTTGCAGGTTGAGAGGTCTGGTATATGCCACAGCTCAGCCAGGGCACTCTCCGCTCGTCTCCTGGTCTGGTAGGTCCGCGTCTGGTCTATTTGCGCTGTGCGCGCTGCGCTCAGCTCCGCTCCCCTCGGCTGGGGGCTGGGAGGTCCTTGTGGGACCAACCTTACCCAGGGACCATCCAGGCTGTCCTGCGGTGGAGCCCTGCTTCCCTCTGCCACTTTGTGGGTTCTGCAGCTCTAAAATTGGTTCAGAGCCATTGTTTTATAGGTTTTTGGAGGAACTTGGTGGGGAGCTCACGCCAGTCACTGCTTCCCAGCCGCCATCTTGGCTCCGCCCCCCCTTCTTTGTTTTTTAACATAAATTTCCTCAATGATATTGCTTATATTACTAATAAAAGCTAGCATTTATATAGGACTTGACAAAGCGATTTAGAATATTATCTTATTTTATCCTCCCAACAAATTGAATGTAAGCCAACATTAGAAATATGTTGCTGCTTCTACCAAGTATTTCTCCACTGTCTACTAGATCTCTAGAAGCTTTGATTCCTTAGGGAATATAGTGTTCCAAGACTCACAGTGATATGACATGACTAAAAGAACATTTGCGTTAAAAATATACACTTTGGACTTTATGTCATGATTGACACCTGAACAGGTTAGATGGGTTGTGCAGCTCCCTCACACTTACTCCAGTAAAAGTTCACACCAGATTGAAGATCCAGAGATCCAGTGAAAACTGCAGTGTTATATCTTCTACCCAAGAACTGAACAAAAAGTCAGCCAGAAGCCCAAGGGCAGTCAGAATCCAGGGCTCTCAGACAATGTAACTGTCAGAGAAACATGAGTTAGAAATCATGTAGCCTGCAAAACTCTACGTTAAGAGTCTTCATGAGAGTAAGGGACCCCTAATAAAATCCCAGGGTGGGCAGTTAGAATAGCAACAGGGATAAGCAAGGTACTGAAAAGTTCAAGGCCTTAATGCTCAGACCTGGACAGCTCAGACCCAGAGGCTCTAAGGTCTGTAGCACTCTGTCTTCAGATGCCATGGAAGGCCCTGGAAATCCAGCACTATGAACCTCCAATATCAGAGGAGCTTAACTCAGAAGGTAAAAGTCAACTCAAGAACTCACCTGCTTACCTGGATTTAATCGCTGCCTGTAGAAATTCATCTTCCTTCAAGGTCAAAGCAACTCGGGAACTGACACCTCAGTTTCCTTTACCCAATGAGTCCATCCCTCCTTCTGATTGGAGAAGGTGGAGGGTGGACATTGGGAAACTTCCTCAGATCCTCATTTAAGAAGTGGACCCCAAGAAGACATCTCAAAATTTCCCATCTGGTTGTAGAACTTCATCATGGCTCCTCTTCCCTATCTTTGCTGGATACTCTCCCTCCCTTCTCTTTCTCCAGTCCTGAATTTTTCAATTCTTTTATGTGTTCTTTGACCTCCTTATATTGTGAGCTCCTTGAGGGCAGGTACTGTCTTTTGCTTTTTTTACATCCCTAGTCTTTAGCACAGTGCCTGGACCATAGTAAATATTTTATAAGTGTTTGTTGACTGGCTGTTTTGAGGAAACCAGGGTGAATGCTATATCTAAAAAAGACAGCAGGAGGTGGAACTTGAGTGTGACATGAAGCCCCCTCACCTCATTTCAGGAAATAAAGTTAGAGAGATGAATAAGTCAAAGATAACACTGACTAATATTAAAATTTCAGCTACCGCTTCGTAGTAGCTACAAGCAGAGACACAAAGAAAAAAATGGATTTTCCTCAAGGATCACATGGATAACTAGAATAAATGAAGCAAGAGATTAAAAAAGGAAGAAAAAAGCTTCAGAGGAACAAATCTGGAAAAAGAATAAGCAGCTTAGAAGAGAAACTTTACCCATGGAATGAACTCCTTTGAAACTAGAACAGACTAAACATAAATCAATGACTACTCAAGACAGCAAGAAATATTAAAATTATAAGTATTGATAGATATCAATCAGACTTACTAGCTTTTAGAACTGAGTGCAGTTATCCCTTCCACATAATGGGGGTTAGGGAAGTAGCACTCCTGTGATCTGGAAAATCCATGTAAAATCTTTTGGTCCTCCCTTTGTATCAGAGAAGTCTGATTTTTTTCCTTTTTTCTTTTATGGGGCATTTACAGTACCTTATAGTAAAATTTGGGTTATTTTGTATTTTAATTTTAAAAAAGAAATTGTGTATATGGTATTAAAAGATAAAATATGTTGATACTATACAATACTACATGTATATTTTATGCATTTCTGAGTTTCTAAACTTTTTTCTGTGTCATTTGCTGGTCTTTGCATGTCATTTGTGGCATCTGCAAAACTCCCCACAAATTCTCATTTAAGTCTGTCTCCCAACCTGCAATGTATCAAAACCACAATGGGTAAAGTCATAATGTAGGGATAACTGTATTAACTAAGGTTTTAAGAACCTTAGTATCTTAGAGTACACTTTAACCTCCTCCTCCCCAGTCCAGAGGAATTGTCTTCCCCCAAAACATACAGAGTTTGGGGGAAAGTGGGCTCTAGCTTACAGAGAACATAGGGAAAAGGAATAACTCACAGCTTCTGGTTGCTAAGATTCCCTTTATCCTTTTGTGGAGTCATCATGATGTTCATGTTAGGTATGGCAAATCTTTCCTCAGTTTTTTTTTGTTTTGTCCTCAACTATCAATGGAAACACTGTCATCATTTGTTCTTGATTCATTGGTAAGGTACTTATGTAAAGTCCAAAATCTTCTGACTTTTAGTCATACAATCATCTTCTGATCAATTTGGAGAGGGGACAAAGATTCTTAGGGGATGGGTTGCAATGGATTCCACAACTGATCTGGCCAGGCATTAGACTGCTGAGTTCTGAACTGGCTTGATATTTTATCAGAAGCCCACAGATCCTGAATCTCTACATATTATTTCATATCATGCAATGGCTGAAAGCATTTTATTCATTCCAAGCTTGATTAATTAGGTTGTTCATGCTTAGGTCAATGCCTTTGATTGATTTATTGATGCAATAGATGTATCCTAAGCTGACAAAGGCACCAAGGCTAGAACATTTTGGCAGTTATTTTAAAAGGCAGTAGGGTGATTGATTCAATGCATCCCCATCCTGACAAGATTTTATACACTCTTTCCATTACCTTATTTTATCTTCATAACATGCTCATAACAACACTGTGATGTGGGTGTCATTATTACCTCATTTTGCAATTGGAAAAATAAAACTTAGAGGTGACTGGCCCAAGCGTAACCCAGGTAGTATGAGTCTGAGGTGGGATTTGAACCCACTTATTCTGGAGAAGTCCACCACTGTAAACATATTTACCATGTTTCCTAAACTCTTTTATCTTTTCCCTAAGCTTTCTCTTCTCTAAGGAAAGCATTCGGTTTATTCAACAAATTATCATATGACATAATTTCTGTGCCCTTCACAATCTTGGCTGCCTTCTGCTTGATACTCTTAGAGCTTCTTTGAAATATGGCACCAAGTTGTGAACGCAACATCAGCAGATGTGATCTGACCAGGGCAGAGCATAGAAGAACAAACATCTTTTTATTCCTGACTACTGGGTCTCTCTTAATGTTTTCTCTATTGAAATAACTTTATTTATTTATTTATCTGCCTTCCACATCACCTTGTGGACCTTGTAAATGCATTAAAAACCCCATATTTATTTAAGACATCCTCCTGTCTAGTCATACTCCCACCATCTTGTGCTTATCTAGTTTTTTTTTTTGGACCCATGTGTAAGACAACACTCATCTCTCTAAGAGTTCATTTATTGGATTTGGCTGAGCACCTCTAACTTGTCAAGATCTTTTTGGATCATGACTCTGTCATCTAGTGTGTTAGCTATCTTTCCCATTTTTGTATCGCATAAAAATTTGATAAGCAAATCTCATTTATTATATCTCATTTATCATATCTCATTTATTATATTTATTATATCTCATTTATCATATCTCATTTATTAAGGGATATTTTATGATCTTTACAAATGCATGGCATATTCCTTGGCAAAAGATAGCTTTTAAGGCTGCATTTTGTACCTCTGAGTCACATGCTTTTTTGGAATAAATAAACACAGCAGGTTTATCTATTTTCTACACTATTCAGTTAATTGCTTGCATGTAAAGCTATGATTTAAGGGGCAGCTAAGTGGCGTAGTGGATAGAGCACCAGTACTGGAATCAGGAAGACCTGAATTCAAATCTAGCCTTAGACTTTAGCTGTGTGACTTAACCCTGTTTGCCTGTTTGTTTCATCTGTAAAATGAGCTAGAGAAGGAAACGGCAAACCACTCCAATATCTTTGCCAGGAAAACCCCTAATGAGATCATAAAAAGTTGGATGCAACTGAAACGATTCAACAACGATGACAACAAAAGCTATGATTTGTTATAGATTATCACTTCTGAAAGCCTATCTGTTCCCTTCCTACATTCCTACATTTTTATCAAGGAAAATAATAATAGTAATATATGTATATATACAAATATACATATCTATATGATCACGATTTTTAAAAAGATGAGAAAAGAATACTCAGATACTTAATCTATAATCTCATCACAACTTTATCTTAGTTTCCTGCTCATTCTGTGAAATTTTTTTTCAAGACCTTAAAAAATTTTACATCGGGGCCTAACCAACTCATTCATTGTTTTGTCTTGAACACATAAGACTACCAATGAAGAACCATGACTGTCTATTGGTCACCTTTCATGTTGTCCATAAGACTATTCCATTTTTAAAAATTAACATATTTCTTCAATATTCTTTCCTATGTTTCTTCTTTTATAGTTCTTTATTTGTTATACATTGTAGTCTACTAACATCCACCATGTACCTCTCCATTGACCTCCTTGAGAAACTCATTTTTTAGTTTTATGAGACTATAATATACTATGACTTTTTGCCATAAAACAATATCAGAGGAGTATTACTTTATCAAAAATAGAGACGTTTGTTTCAGGGAGAAATTTTAGGTTATTGAACATGCTTTGTGATTTTTCAAAGGCAATCTAGCATTTTTCTAGTTCTATTTAATTCTGCACTGATTTGTTGTCCATTTCCAGTGTCAATTTATGAATGAACTCTATATAGCCACTACGTATAACTAGTGGTCATAATCTAAATAACAGACATTCTTTAATCATCTTTTTTCCCCTGTGTAGATGGGTAGGCTAAACTCTTTTGAGTGGTTATATATTTCTTCCAGCATTCTATGCTATGTTCCAGTGTTGGATGCAAACAGTAATCATCTTTAAACAAGAGCATCTGGAAGACCTCACATTAAACAGAGAATGCTTCTTCAACTTAGATTTTGTACTGGAGCTCTTCCTTAACAGTGGCAAACACCTTTGGCAAACATATCTCATTGTTTTATGCCTAGTCTTATATTAGTGATCATAGAATCTGTTATAGTTTTAATAAGTCTTGCACAATTTTGATGAATGCATAGAAGACATCTTGTTGAAAGAGAGTCCTTAAGGTGGAATTTTTAATAGGCAATAAACAATATGAATGATGGGGATATTAGGTTCTCTACATCTTTCAGTCAACCATACCAAATTGGTATTTTTTCATACCAATAGTATGATAGTAATTATCAGACCTATCATGGACAATAATTTTTAAAAGCCTGCCTACATCCTGATCATACACTTACAAAGACTGTCTTTGCTGCTTTTGGTCTCCTTATTACAGAAATTTATTTATATTGGTCGACCTTTCTATGAAATTATTTTAATCAGAGTGGATTTCCTTTCTTCCTGCCACACCTCAACTCTGAAATACCAACATGTTGTTTGTAATTCAGAATAGAGTTATTTTTATTGTGTACCATATTTTTTTCTCACTCTTATTCTTTTTTTGTAGCTTTGCACAAGTCAGTGACCTGACAGTATAAAGAAAGTTGATTCAGGAAAGATTCTCACACAAATAATAGGTAATTTTCTGTTTATTATTGTCATATAATTCATTGTCTATTCCCTTCATAATCTTTTATCAAAGAAACCACTCATGTTGTTAGCTATGAGACTTTTGGGCACAGTACAAGCCTTTGACTTCTCTTATTTCCTGGTTCTTGATTTACATCTTAAATTTTTTCTCTGTCTTCATCATTACCTCTTTTGTACTGAAATTATTGGAAATTACTGTGTTTGCAGATTTGAACTGGAAGTCTTCAAGGTGTTTTTTTTTGGTAAATTCCGCTACCTTTTTGTTTTCACATTGGTCTTTTTGCAAATATTTACATGAATGCTGCCATACAAAATACTTCTTGCTGCCTCTGGACACAAGATAAAACCAATGCCACTGATTTTATGTGCCTCTCCAAGAAAGACTTGTGTTCTATCCTTTTATATATTTTTTATTTGTTTTATCTTTCAAGTTTTTATTATTTATTTCAACATATTTTTCCTTTTAAACTTTAAGTTCAAAATTCTCTCCCTCCCACTCCTCACCCACCCACCGAGTAAGTAAGCAATATATCATTGAAGCATGTGAAATCAAGCAAAATATATTTCCATATTAGCCTTATTGCAAAAAAGCAATAAAAAGAAAGTACAAAAGATGTATTTCAATTTTCACTCAGACACCATCAGTTCTCTGGAGGTGGAGAGCATTTTTTCATCATGAGTCCTTTGGAATTTTCTTGGATCATTACATGATCAGAGTAGCCAGGTCATTACAACATTGCTTTTACTGTGCACAATGATCTCCTGGCTCTTCTCACTTTCATCAATTCGTATAGATATTGCCATGTTTTTGTGAAACCACCCCCTGGTCATTTCTTATAGCACAATTGTTCTTCATCACAATCAGGTGCCACAATTTGTTCAGTCATTTTCCTATTGATGAGCATCTCCTTAATGTCCACTTCTTTGCCACCTCATAAAGAGCTGATGTGTTATTGTACATGTAGGTCCTTTTCTTTTTTCCTTTGATCTCTTTGGGTACAGACCTAATAATAGTATTGTTGGGTCAAAGGGTAGCCACAATTCTATAGCCCTTTAGGCATAGGTCCAAATTGTTCTCCTGAATTGTTGGACTAGTTTATAACTGTTCCAATAGTGCATTAGTGTACCTATTTCCCCTGTCCCCTCCAGCATTTGT
This sequence comes from Phalanger gymnotis, assembly GCA_028646595.1. NCBI lineage: Eukaryota > Metazoa > Chordata > Mammalia > Diprotodontia > Phalangeridae > Phalanger > Phalanger gymnotis. The sequence goes on from JAQQSZ010005217.1 coordinate 7,173, forward strand.
AATTTCTAATAGGCATGAGGTGGTACTTCAAAGCTGTTTAATTTGCATTTCTCTAATCAACAGTAATTTAGAGCATTTTTCACATGATTATAGATAGCTTTTATTTCTTCTTTCGAAAACTGTTTACATGTTTTTACTATTTATCTTTTGGAAAATAGCTCTTATTTTTTATAAATGTGACTCAGTTTCCTAAATTTGAGAAATTAAAGCTTTATCAGAGAAACCTGTGTAATTTTTTATATTACTTTGTTATCTATGGTGTCTTGGAGAAAAATGTAGTTTGCCCGATTATCTCTTTAAATTGGGTCTGTTTTTGCTCTTGTTTTGTCTGAGATCGTGAGTACTATCCCTGCCCTTTTCACCTCAGCTGAAGCATATTATATCACGCTCTTGTCCTTTATTTTAATTCTGTGCATCTTTCTGTTTCAATGGAATCTCTTTTAAACAACATATTGTTGGATTCTAATTTCTAATACATTCTGGAATCATGTTTCATTTTGTAGGTGATCTTATCCCATTCACATTTGCAGTTTGATTTGTTCTTGTTGTTCTGTCATTCCAGGCATGTCCAACTCTTCATGACCCCATTTTGGGGAGTTTTCTTGAAAACAAAACTAGAGTAGTTTGCCATTCCTTCTCCAGTTCATTTCACAGAGGAGAACTGAGGCAAAGAGAGTTAAGTGACTTGCCCAGGTCACACAGATAGTAAGTGTCTAAGGCCAGATTTGAATGCATGAAGATGAGTCTTCCTGATTATAAGTTCAATGTTCTATCCCCTGTGCCACCAAGCTGCCCTTGATATGATTATACCCATGGTTAAGATTAGTGTTTTCCTCCATCTCATTTTCTTCTGTTTATTCTTTTCTCTTTCCTTTTTTCTGTCACTTCTCAAAAGTTTGTTTTGCTTCTGAACACTGCCTCCCTTAATCTACCCTCTCTTCTATCACCCCTCTTCTTTTATTCCCTTCCCGTCCTATTTCCCTATCCAGTAAGATAAATTTCTATTCAAAACTGACTGTGTATGTGTATATATTCTCCCCTCTTTGGATCAGTTCCAATGAACGTGAGGTTCAAGCATTGCCTACCACTTTCCCCCATTTCTCCTCCACTGTGAAAACTCTTCTTCGTGTGCCACTATTATGTGACAAAATTTTAGCTATTCTGCCTCTCCCTTCTCCCAATGCATCCCTCACCACCCCCTTCATTTTTTGAGAAAATCTTAACATAATCAACTTAAAACTATGTCCTCTGTCTTTGAAGATTTCTTCTGACTGCCCCAAAACTGATAAAGTTCTTAGAAGTTGCATTATCACTTCCCTATATTGGAATGTAAGTAGTTTAACTTTATTGAGTCCCTTATAATTACTTTTTTATTCTTCTCTTGATCTTTGTGCTTGAATGTCAAATTTTCTATTTAGCTCTAGTCTTTTTATCAGGAATGCTTGAAAGGCCTCTATTTCATTAAATAACCATTTTTCCTCTGAAGGATTATACTCTTGTTTTGTTTTTTTCTAGGTAGGTTATTATTATTTGTAACCATAACCCCTCTGCCTTCTGGAATATAATATTCCAAGCCCTTTGTTCCTTTAACTTGAAATCTCCTAAATCATGCATGATCCTGACAGTTACTCCACTATATTTGATTTTTTTCCCTGGCTGCTTTCAATATTTCCTCCTTGACTTGGGAGATCTGGAATGAGATTTTAATGTTTCTGAGAGTTTTCATCTTGGGATCTCTTTCAGGTGGTAATAAAGGGAATCTTTCTGTTTCTATTTTACCCTCCAGTTCTAGGATCTCAGTGCACTTTTTCCTGTATAACTTCTTTAAATCTGATGCGTAGGTTCTTTTTTGATCATGGTTTTCTCATAGTCCAAAAATTCTTATATTATTTCTTCTCAATCTATTTTCCAAGTCAATTGTTTTTCCAATGAGATAGTCTATATTTTCTTCTATTTTTCATTCTTTTTACTTTTTTCTTGCTGTCTCATGGAGTCATTATCTTTCACTTGCCCAATTTATTTTGAAGAATTATTTTCTTCATTGAGTTTTTGTATCTCCTTTTATTTTTCTCCAATTCTGCTTTTTGAGGAGTTCTCTTTAATGAATTTTTGTGCTTCTTTTACAAACTGCTAATTCTATTTTCATAATTTTCTTTCATCAGTATCATTTCTTTTCCCAATTTTCCTTTACCACTTTTATCTCTTTTTAAAAACTCTTCCAGGAATTCTTTTGGGCTTCTGTCCAATTAGTATTTTTCTTTGAGGTTTTTCTTGTAGCTGTTTTCACATTATTGTCATCTTCTGAGTTTGTCTTCCCTTATTTTCCCACAGTAGCTTTTTATGACCAATGTTCTTTTTCATTGTTTGCTCATTTTTACTCCCTGTTTCTTGACTTTGAACTTTATGTTAAAGTTAAGCTCTCCTCCCTGGGTATGGGGAAGCCCTGTTCTAAGCTTCAGGTTTTTTGTGCTTTCAGAGCTAGCTCTAGAAGTTTGCAAGTTTACAGCTCTTCCAAGGTGATGTGATCTGGGTATAAGCGTGGTCATTACTCTTCTGGTTTTGGTTTGGTCTTTACCTAAGGGGGAAAAAACCCCTTACCCCCTTGCATTTAGAAGCATTAGTGCTCCTTTTGGTCTTGAAAGTGTGATAGATCCACTGCTTTCCCACAGCCACAAGTGCTAGTGCTCCTCTTTTCCATGGATTCCAGGGCATCAGTTCTCATGTGACCAACCATAACCACTCCTTTCAGTCCTGGAATTGCGACCAGAACAGTATATGAGTAATAGAATTGCCAGTAAGTGCCAGCTGCACCCAGTGCCAGAAAATGTTCCCTTATGATCTCTTTTTGATTAGTTGTCTGACTCCCTTACTGTCTCTGGGCTGAGAGTCTCCAAGTTGCTGCAGTGTTATTGCAGTGACCTCCAAGTCCTAGAGGCTTGCTACTTGTACTGTGCTGTGTGCCCCCCAGATTGACTTCCATTCCTTCTTCTTAGACCTCTTCTGCCAATCTCCTAAATTTTCTTAGGCTGGAAAAATATCTCACCCTGAACTTTTTTGGCTTTGCCATTACAAAATATGATTTGAGATGTTATTTTAAACATGTTTGGAGGGTAATGTTGAGAGATATCTGCTGGGTTGCCGCATCTAATTGACCATCTTGGCTCCACCTTCTCATCCTTTCATTAAGATGAAACTTCCTAATGTCCTCTGTTTTTCTTTTCAGTGAAAATGTCAAGACTGATATGAATCATTTCCTCCAGTAGCATGCCTAGTTGCTTGTCATTTGATAAAGATCTCACTTTTAGAGTAACAAAAACTAAGTTAATGTTTATATATTGTCCGTACACTGTGCAATTTTTAATACCTTCTCCCCACTTTTAACCATTCTACTACTCACTGCAGAATTTGAAGGCAGCTGCACAGGACTAGAGGCTACACACACACACACACACACACACACTCACATACATACATACAAACACATGTATGCATACCTATATATACACACATACATACATATGTACATATGTGTATTTGTATGATTCCATGAATTTCCATAGCCAAAAAATTCATCACAGTGTTTCTAGTCAGTCAGTCAATCAGTCAAGAGACATTAATTAAGTGATTACTACGTGCCAGGAACTTTGTTAAACTTTAAGGATACGAAAAGAGGTGAAAGACAGCCCCTGCCCTAAAGGAGCTTACAATCTAATGTCTAGGCTACTGGTGATGAGCCTTTTAATACTTAGTTAGGTGGTCTTGGAAAATAGACTTATTCTGTTGCTAGCATCATATTCAAAGCTTTTTCAGCATAGTAGGTAAAAAACTATCAGAGCTTACGTTCTTTTGGCATTACCCCTTAAGATCCAACATTACTACCACTTCATGATAAGACACTGAAGGATAAGTTGGTGGCAATATTTATATTATCATTTGGCCATTCTCTCAGAACTGTCTCATTCCTGAGATATGTTTTAAAATGTTTCCTCAATATTTTTGAGAGTGCTTGCTTTCCAGTTTTAAATTCTTCAGTGTATGGTGTATCGGTCTTACACTTTTTATCAACTTCCTGTTGAAATTTTTTTTCTATTTTTTGCTAATTAGGCAATAATTGGGCTGCAAATGTGATGGTTCCTCTTTCACTAGGAAATTTTGTATCTAATTGTTCGGCTTCTGTCGGTGAATGGTCTTTGGAGACTATGGCTCAGTTGAGGCTCGTGTGACCTTTCTATAGATTTGGAGCTTGCAATGGCTTTGGATGTTTTTGTGAGGTGATATTGCACATCATCTTCTTCATCTTCCTCCATAGTGTTTTACAAATGAGTTTGCATTCTAAATTAATTTTGGCTTTGGCTGTCATATCTTTCCTCATCAAAGGAATAAAATATTTTTTGGTTAACAGTTACTGGACTCTTGCCCTCCTTATTGATATAACAATATTAAAATGGTCAGACTTTTGAAGGAAATGCTCATAACCAAGGTCAATATTTGTGTGTTTGTTCCGTTTTCCATTAGTCTGGATGACTAAAACCATTGCAATTATTTGTGGTGTTTTCTTATATTTATAATTTTATCTAATATGATACTGATATCAACTTTTATTCTGACTATTCAAAGGTCTGACTACAAAAAGTTAGTTCATCTTATTCTACTCCTACATCTAAATGCATTTCTCATTGGCTAAAATATAATTTATTTCATTCTTTGTGATGTTGAGAGATGTTTGTCACATACAATGCATTCTAATTCTCTCTTGAAGAACATATTTATCATATAAAGAAGTAAACCTTCTGAACTATTTTTAAGCCTTTGGGCACTTGGCCTCAGATGAACCACATATATTTTTAAAATTGTGCCCCATTTTTCCATTGTGCCCACTCTACATTAAAGCCATTGAGTTTTAGAGTTCAGACTGACTGAGTTTAGGACATGTTGTCAAGTTCTTCACAGAATCATTCATCTCTTCATCTTCTTTAATACATGTGGCATATAAACTGCAATTATCATAATATTGATCTCTTTATGTTCCATGGGAACTACACAAGATGAGAGAAGTAAGTATCTCATGAAATGATGTCTGGAAGCCTCTGGGCACATGAGGAAAATGACTTTACCAACTTCTTTGTTAGCTTATCTAAAGAAAAACTATGAGCTACACTTCTATGTAGTAATGATTTCCTTTTTCCTTCTTAAATTTATCAACTTAATAAACGTTCTTTATTAAGAATACCATAATTGATGTATTGCATTTCTTCTAATGTATTTTATTTTGCCTTCAGTTCTTTTCAATTTGTTGAGCTTTGGACAAAGACATCCCATTTCCTTCACCAGCACATTGCCGAATTATCAGGTGACCTTCTGGGAGTACATGAATAAGAGTCACACAGCCTGGTGTAGTAGGAAGGCTGAATTTATAATCTCAATATAATCATGTATATGTTTGAATGGTTTGAAATCGCAAGGTATGAGAGATTCTCTAAGTAGAAAGCAGCAAAACATTTATTTAGGCCCCACAGTGACAGATTCGCAAACCAGCCTCCCCATTCCGACATCCTGACCAAAAAACCTCAGGCCCAGTAGGCCCGCCTCACAAGAATAACCAGGAGGCCACATCAAAACAAGATAGTATTTAGCCAAATCATATTTACTGGCCTCAAGTCCTTGCTCGCACTCCTGGGATCACACAGGTCTCCTGCTTCGGCTTTTTTTTTTTCAGCTTCAGCTGTAGTTGCCTCTTGGCTCGCCTTTCCTCGAAGCCGAGACTCTGGCGTTCTCAAGCCCCACCTCAACGACCAGAGATCATTGGTTCCCGAGTTGGCCCCTCTTGTCATTAATCTACACCCACACAGGTTTCACACTTGATAGGGCTTTGGGCCTGGGGCTTAGCACTTAACAGCTGAAAGTACTTTCACTCAAAATAAACAAAGTAAACAAAAGCTGAACTCCTCAAGTGCTAAGGAGCCCATTTTGCCTTACAGACATACCTGGGCAGTTTTGGATAGCTTGCAATCTGCATTTTTGGAAGGAGCTTCCAAGTCAATACAGTCATAGGTCTACTTAGGTACTTGAGCAATATTATAGATAGCTTAGAAACTATGCCTTTTAGAACCTCCTGCACTCTATTCTACCACTATAGTATCACAACTGTTTAAGCTGAAGGGGTACATAGAGGGCTAGATGTTATAACACCAATGCCTCTTGAAGCTTCTGTGGAAGTGTAAGATCAACAACACCAGCACACAGGAGGCCTGTTAGCACAGGTTCTTTGATCTGCTTTTCTAAGGAAAGCAACGTTAAGGGATTTATAATCTCACTTTAATTAAATATACACATATCACTGACTTAGTTAAGGGGAAAAAGTCAAAACCCTGAACTTCAGAGAAAACCAAAGAGAAATTATAATTAGAAATTACATAAGCAGAGCGAATAACACAAAACAGCAGACAGGGATTCTAACAGTCTGTCTAGAGCAATACATACATAGTCACCAGAAAGAGAAGCACCAACATCTGGGTTTTCAAAGCCAGGGGGCTCCTTGATGGCTACCCAGAGTCTCATCTGGACAAATCACACAAACACCCTTCCAATGAATGAGCCCCAAAGCAAAATGCTAATCACAGAGTATATATACACTTCTTCAGGGTCAGAGGGCATCACAACAATGTGACTTGGGCTTTCTTGTGACTTAAGCAGTTCATCAAAGACTCTTGATTCAATCAAAGACTCGATTCAAACGAAGGGAAGACTCAATCAAA
>JAQQSZ010005218.1:0-13927 GCA_028646595.1 Phalanger gymnotis
TCCTGGATCTATTTTCCAGGTCACTGGTTTTTCCAATGAAATATTTCACATTGTCTTCCACTTTTTCATTCCTTTGGTTCTGTTTTATAATGTCCTGATTTCTCATCAAGTCACTAGCTTCCACTTGCTCCAATCTAATTTTTAAGGTAGTATTTTCTTCAGTGGTCTTTTGAACCTCCTTTTCCATTTGGCTAATTCTGCCTTTCAAGACATTCTTTTCCTCATTGGCTTTTTGGAGCTCTTTTGCCATTTGAGTTATTCTATTTTTTAAAGTGTTGTTTTCTTCAATAATTTTTTCAGTACTTTTTGGGTTCTCCTTTAGCAAGTCATTGACTAGTTTTTCATGGTTTTCTTGCATCCTTCTCATTTCTCTTCCCAATTTGTCCTCTACTTCTCTAACTTGCTTTTCCAACTCCTTTTTGAGCTCTTCCATGGCCTAAGACCAGTTCATGTTTTTCTTGGAGGCTTTTGGTGTAGCCTCTTTGACTTTGTTGACTTCTCTTGGTCAACTTTTCCTGACAATTCATGATCAAATATTATGGAGGACCCTGTCCCTAATTTAGTATTCTGTGACTAGTATTGTCACTAGTATTCTGTACTAGTATTCTGTGACTACTGTTTGGTCAAGAAATGTCTTTTAATTAGCTGCTGAGTCAGAAATGAGAATACATATATAAGGCTTCAACAAAGAAATCCAATCCTTTGCTTTCCTGGTGGTGATCAGAGAAGAAATTCTGTAAGCCTTTGGATAGGGATAAGACTTGGACCCTTATCTTCCCATATGAGATGATGACTTGTAGCCTGTAAATACATGGTGTAATTACTTCTTCTGTCCCTATAATGTTTATTCATTCCTGTTTTTAGCTGAAGCACTATTGGAGATGGAAAGACCTTAGGAGTTTTAAAAGATTGGGACAGCCTAGGTACTAGCCCAGGAACAAGGCAGCCACGAAGAGTGGCCTGACTGACCTAATCTTACAGTGGATCAACCCAGCAGCTGATATGTCCTCATCTTGCAAGTAAGAGAGTGTTTATGCCAGATCCAAAAGTGAACTTTGTGATGGAAATGTTTTGTCATGACCACTTTGAATCTACTCTACCCTGAAACTAAGAGGAAGAAAAGAAAGAGTGATCCAAGTTTTGTAGATGGTTATATTTTGATTCTTACTATATAAAAAGTCTTAAGGAAGAACCTCATAACCCTTCAGGGATATCCCTAAAACCATGAGGGGAAATAGATCCAGGAAAGTTGGGAGCATAAATCCATAGTTTCATTAGATTCTAAAATGATGTCCATAGCCTGGCAGACAAATATTTTCTTATTTCTTTGGCTAATCATTCAATGGATCATACCCTAATTGATAGATGATAGATGCTTTTAATAGGCCCAGGAGTGAGAGAGAGACAGTGAAGATCATTAGAGAAAACTTTCGTGGAGATATTTAGAAGACTTTTCAATGCTTCCTAAAGATGTATCATAAAGAGGTAAAAAGAGAGAAAGATACAGAGATGGAAAGACACAAAGAAAATGTTTGGCTTTAAGCTTAACCCACATGACCAAAAGTGAAGTTTGTTTTAATATAATCACAAAATTATTTTTTTGAAATAGATATGTTTGGGGTGGCAATATATAAAGGATTCTTGTAACTATAATACAAAGTAAAATGGTAAGTGTGGGAGACAATAAAGGTTTGTGAAAGAAAGGAAATTGTTGACTTCAACTATAGAGATTATCAAAGGATTATACACTTGGCCAAACTTGAACTGAGTTTTAAAATATGGGTAGCACATATTATATATGATAAAATAGTAAAACAAGAATACAGGTTAAAAAATCCATTTAACACTCAGAAATTGCTATGTTCTTAGGTTCAATTCCACTTTTTTCTGTTTCAAGCAATAAGAATGCTTATCTAATTTTAAGAACATAATAGACACAAGGTACTAGAAAAATGCTTATGATTATGTAACACCAGTGGCGGAATTCAAATACATTAACAAACGGTTCTCTGCCCTAATGATTAGTTTTTATTTTTTAGTTTTGTATCCAATGCTGTGTTCATTTATTTCACACTTACAAAAAGAATTGCCCGCCCCTTGTCCCTTCCCAGAAAAACGGTCTCCTTTCAAACACTTAAAAATTAAAAACCAAAAGAGGACAGGTTAATTTTGGTACAATTACTGAGCAACATAGCTGTCATAATTAGAGTTGCAGTGTCCTATGGGTGAAGTCACCCATATTATTTGACTCTGGAGTGAAGAGGCTAATTTTGCAATAATTTTTACAGATGGCTAACTGAAAAGTAAGAACAAAAATTAACTACCAGGTAGTTGGAACCACTGCCTTTCACTGCTGCTTCTGGCTCCTGAGTAATTTATTGCAATAGACCTCAGCTCCCACGTTCACTCGAACACTTTGGCAACTCTAAACTCAAAAAAAAACCCAAAACCCTAGTCATTAGGGCAGAGAACCAGTTGTTAAAAGTTGTCACGTTCTATGGGTGACATCACCCGTGGGACATTGCAACTCTAATTATGACAGCTACGTTGCTCAGTAATTGTACCAAAATTAACCTGTCCTCGTTTCATTTTTAATTTTTAAATGTTTGTAAAAGAGACCATTTTTCTGGGAAGGGACAAGGGGCGGGCAATTCTTTTTGTAAGTATAAAATAAATTACCACAGCATTGAATACAAAACTCAAAAAAAAGAGTAAAGAATGTAAATTTGTGCCCACGTTAGAGAGAATCCTCATCATAAGTGCCATTTTAATAACCAGTTCAACATAAAATTAGCTATCAGTTGAGCCAAACCAGCGTGAACCAGCTGAATCCCACTTCTGTAACACCATTTCTAGGCTCACTTTCCAATTCCTGGCCACAATAGCAGATCAGTTCCCCAGAAGACACTTGGTTATTTCTCTCTTGGTTCTAAGTGTAACCCTGAAAGACTAGAGATGTTTTCTAATACAATCACCCACAAGCCCCTATTCAATGTGCTTCCCGATACTGATTAACTTGTTAATAAAAACTAACTTTTAAAAATATATATTTATAAAAATAAAAATATGTATTTACTGAGGAAGTATAGCAAAGTCAGAAATTGAAAACACCACCCAAACCAGAGGCACGCTCTCCTCTCTGCACAAACTCAGTCCCTACGGTAACAGGCTTGAGCTTGGAGAGGATATGAGGCAAAGGGGGGATTCACGTCATCCTTTTTTCTCTTGATATCTAGTCTTCAGGAAGTACCTCTTCCACATGTGTCATTCCTTTCCTGGGTTCTGAGTATGGATGCCCTGATAATTTGGTACTATTTTCTTTGGTATCTCTACTTTGTCCTCAGCTCCCAGATTCAGATGATGCTATGTCAGTTGCTGCTATTCTAAAATCACTGCTACTAACCTTGATGAGAAGTTCAAATCTGACCTTTTGATGTTCCCAAGGTGACTGTATGGTCAATGGGGGAACAGGAGAAAGAAGAAGACTCAGTTCTCCCTGCTTCTCCTAGCTACACTCCAGTTATAGTCACAAGGGTCTGGCTCTTCAAAATACTCCATCTGCTTCACTCCCTTCACTGCTGAAATCCCTTCTCTGATATACATTGACCCAGAAGTGTTTCTAATTCTTCCAACCAATACTAATATATTTTCTGTGTAATGGTTTTATACAATGACTTGGAAAATTTGACTTAACCAAAATTGATTAATACCTCTGATTAATAGATTCAGTAGAGATGTCTAGGGCTACATCATACCTACTTAATTCATTTGATTGACTGATTTTGTATCAAAGGTTTTCTCACAGGTAAAGGGATCAGAGCATAGATCATACTGTCAGTCACATTAATTCGGGGTTGAAGGTATTTTGTTGTTGTGTCATTTCAGTTGTGTCACATTCATTGTGACCCATTTGGGGTTTTCTTGGCAAAGATACTGGAGTGGTTTGCCATTTTCTTTTTCTGCAGTAAAATGAGGAAAATGAGGTTAACAGGGTTAAGTGACTTGCCCAGGGTTACATAGCAAGTAAGTGTCTGAGGCCAGATTTGAACTGATAAAGATAAGTCTTCTTGATACCAAGCCCAGTACTCTATCTGCTGTACCACCTAGCTGCCTGGTTAAAGGTGTAAGATACTCTTTATAGGTGTAGGACACCCCTTATAACTGAGGCAAAACATAAAAGCATACTATATCTGAAATAATTAGATCTGCCTCAATAGAAAAAGTGTGAGCCATATATCTTTCCCAGTCCCAAATAGCTGTTATCACCAAATATAGTTAGTTCATTTCCTATGACAAATAAACCTATTTCTTTAAAAGCAAGTATCTATTATATAAAATTCCAAGGCAATCTCAGCAAAGAGCAAGGACTAAATAGCTTTACAATATGCTAAAATATGTTATCTAAATTGTTTAGTCCTGAACTCTACAGGACTTCAGGACTTTAGCAGAACTCTTTAGTTCTGAATTCATTAAAATATCTTTTTCAAGATCTTTCCACAAGATGGGGCTGCTCTCCAAGCAACCCTGCTATGGGTTGACTATTTTAGAAACTGCATAAAAATTACCAAGCAGCAAATTAGCTGGTCCTAAGAGAGTTGTTGATTAGCTCTAACTTGAGTAATCATTACTCAAGATAAAAGTCAAATAAATGTTTTTCAAAGACAGTTTTAGCAAAAACTTGGAACAGTTTGGTAACTGCCCTTGGGCTGAATCCGTTTTCTCATTTACAGGCCTTCAAGTCTAGGCTTGCCAAAGAAGTCTATTCCAATTATGGACAGAGAGATGTGGTTGTTTTTTCAACTCCGTAGCAAATTCCCTCCACCAAATGAGACGCCTACTGAGGGGACTTCAAAGCAGCCAGCTTATTCTGTTGTTTTTCTTCTTTATGCTTCTCCCTGCCCTTCCATCTCCATTTGTTCCCCTATCCCTCCTGTGTTTCCAAACAATAAATTCATAGCAATCGCTAGGCCTAGTCACTTTCCAGAGAAAGAAGATTCACCCTCTCATTACCCTACCAGGTCCCACACAGAGTCATGAATTGTGAGAAAACAGATTGGGTTCCATATACAAATTTTAATTTATATATTTAGATTTTTGTCTTTGTATACCTAGTGCCCAGAGCACTGATTAGCCTTTAGTAAGTACTTAACAAATGACTGTTAATTGAATTACACTTTAAATAAGTTCTGCATTTAATGTAGAAACTGAATATCATCTCTCTAAAGATCCATATACCCTCAGTAAAATGATGATCTTGGACTCCAGCAGCTATGTCAAACACAATACAATCTTTGGCAGATTCTACCAAACTTGAAAATTTTTGAGTATGGAAGCAGAGACTGATGTACACTTGTCACCAGAGGACCAGCACACCTAACTTTAGAAAGGTCTATCCCAAGGTTAGAGCAGAGGAGTGCTTTTTTTCAGTTATAGCTACTCATGAAGATCATTTACTAAGAAGAGGAGAGATCATAAATCAGTATGGAACAAATACTAATAATAGAACAACTGAACATATATAAATTCATTTGAACCTCACAATGACTCTGTGAAGTAAAAGTGATATTAGCTGCGTCTTACAGATGAGAAAGGTAAAGCTCAAAGAAAGAGAACTTGCCCATCATCCAATGACTAATAAGATGCTTTGAAGCAGGATTCAAACTTTGGTCTTCCAATTCCCAGTCCAGCTTTATTTCTACTATACCATACTCCCACAGTGAAAAAAAATAAACTCAGATTCCTTCAGGATTGAAGTAAAATCAGTATTGAGGTGTAATCTATTACTTATACTGCCAGAGTGTGAAAAAGTGAAAATGTTAGGCAAATTAAGTTTAGTCTAAAATAATCTAGCTTTCAAAGCAAAATAAAGCCAAAAGAGAGAAAGAAAGCCAAGCTGACCTAGCTATTTGGTTATATAGTCTTTTAACAATGAATAGTTGATTTATGACTGAAGAAAAATAAAATGATAATTTAAAAAATAAGGGTATCACTTGACTCACAGTACAGGTCCAATTTTTTAAAAGGCATAAAATTTACAAGCCACCTGCGGGGAGGCCACTAGGTGGTGAGCTTTCCCTATTCCATGCTGGGTTTTTGTTTTGTTTTATTTTGTTTAGCGCTACCTATTTTCTGCAACCAGAAGAATTCTAGTGGTGTTTTTTTTTTTAATTAACATCAGTTAAGTATGATTTATTTGCTATTTTGAAAAGCTAAAATTTATTCAGATAGAAATGGTGGATTTGAAAAGCTCCGAATACAAAGAATGAAAATGATTTATGAGAAAAACAAGATGAAGCTAAGATAAATGAACACCACAAAGACATTTTTTTTCTACTCTTAATCAGCTATACTTTATTTCATGTCACTTCTTATCTCAAATTACGCCCCTCTACGTACTCTACACTCCAACTAAAAGGGATTATGCTATACTGCCTTCTGTGCCCTTGTTCACACAATTCCCTCTGCCTGGAAGGACCACCCTTTCTCTCCTCTCTCGTTTAATTCCTACCCATCTTTATATGACCAATATAAGAACTTTCCTACTTTATTCCTCTTTCAGTAAAGAAATTTCTTCCCCCTCTGAATATCACAAAGCCCTTTTTGTACCTCTGTACTTGACATGTACTAACGTGTATTCCAATTATCAGTATGTATGTCCCTCTCTTAGATTGCAAGCATCATAAGGACAAGGACTACATCTTGTATTTCCCACAGTGCTCTGCACCCAGTAGACATTTAATATAAACAGGGATTGGACTTGTGGTTTCACTGACATAGGGAACTCCCAGGTGAGTCTCTACCACTGCAACTCAACACCTTCTCTGTAACTTATAGTCTTAGAGAGCTCCCAGACCACTGACAAGTCATGTCACAGGGTCACAGAGCCAGCTTCCAGTCAGAGGCAAGATGTGAACCCAGATCTTCCTGGTAACAAGGGTGGTTCTCTATCCACTTCACCCCAATGCCTTTCTTGCATTTAATAATATTTCTTAAATTGACTGGAACATTATGAAATTGTTGAAATATAATGACAAGGAAAAGTTCTGTCTTGGGTTTTAAATTGCAGTTGATATATTTGAAATACATGGCTTAATTCAAGCTTTGATCAAATCATCTCTGCTTCATTCTCAGCCTTCCTTTCCTCATTTAATATGGATTTTGTTATAAAAATACCACAGTTTATGGCCTTAACCTGGTATGGAGTTGAGCTTGGTTTTTCAGGCCTACCTCAGTGAAGTGTTGTCTCTGGTAGAGTCTACCAGACTTGATGAGATTTCATTTTGACTCTGGCCATTCCCTGGATATACTCTCTCAGCACCCAAGTCACTAAGTGCAGAGAGGCTTGGCACCAAAGGAATGACAGCTAGATGGTAAATTTTTTAGCCTAATAACCCACAAAACAGATAAAAAAAAATACAGAATGGTTCTTAATCCTATGTAACTCCTTCTGCTTACCTAATGCTGGTAGAAAAATAGTAGAAAAGGGGGCAGAGAAGGTAAAAAAAAAAATTCAGCTCTTAGGTATTCTATACACTTTAATATAACTTTGGTTATTCAATTTATGACATTATTGGGGAAACTGAATCATATTCATATCGATATGCTTTCTATAAATGAAACCAGAAGAAATAATAAAGTTGCAGCTAGGTGAAGGAAGTGGGGATGTTTAGCCAGACACAAGAACTGTCTTCAATTATTTGAAGGGATGTGGAAGAAGGATTAGACATGTTCTCCTTGGCCTCAGAAGGCAGATCTAGGTACAATGGGTGGAAGTGGCAGCTGCATCCCTCTTCCAGTCTCTTTCCTGGATTTGGTGACCTGACATTTAAAGGTCACGCTGAAGTATGATCTATCATTCTTACTCCTCCCCCTTTACTTCCTTTCTGATTCCCTCAAGGGAATAATCCCCACCTCATAAAGGGATCACCTGGAATAGCAATTATCTTTTACAGTTAGTCAAATACCTCAGAACATCCTGCTGTTTGCCCCTTTTCTTCACTTAGAACATGGGCTTTCAAGGACCACTACCTCATATGAAGAAAAATATCCTAACAATCATAGTTATCCCAAAGTGAAATAAGCTCAAGGGATAATGAGATTATCCCTCTCCAAAGATCTTCAGATGAGGACTAGATGACCATTTATTGAGGATATTATAAAGAGGAATCTTTTTCAGGTATAAATGGGGCTAAATGTCCTCTAAGATCTTTTCCAACTCTGAAACTCTACGGTTTTGATTCTGTAGAGTCAGATGACTAATTTGTTAAGGCAAAAACTAATATCAAATTATAAGAAGAAGAAAAAAAAAGATAAGACACTGCCCACAGTTATAGTTGCTTCAATTTAAGTAGGATGTTTACTCAGAAAAAAAAAAATGGAAAATACACAAAAATAAACACATGCTATCAATATTTTTAGAGAAGTTTAACGAAATCAAAATGTTCCATACGATATTGTTGTTTGTTGTTGTTATTGCTTGGCCTTTGTTCTCGAAGAGGACCATGACATCAGGAAGATGATGCCATGACTTGCAAGAGAATTGGATTTAAATGAGGGAGGGCTGTGCCAGGTAACCATCTTCACTTTCTCCTCCAGAGACATCTCGGTCCAGTGACAAGATACAGATCAGAATGACTGGATGTAGCCCCCTCTGTACAATAAGGGGACTGGAAGAGACCAGAAATCATCTCACCCAGGAAATATTTGTTCTCATTACCAATTTCATCTATCACTGGAGTCAACAGCAACACCAACAAAGACAAGTGCATTTGGAAAATATTACAGAAGATAATAGGCAAGTAGTTAAGAGCAATACAAGTTTTCAGAGAGTTTGATGTTAGATTTGCCAAAGCTAAATCATTCTGAAAACATTTGTCAACAAAGCTGAGAGAAGAACAAATAGCCATGAAATGGAACAGATCTGGTATTTCTACAGGGTGACTCTAAAGTCTGTAGACATAGGAAATCTCATTAACTCTGTGTTGTTCAGTGATGAAGCTTTGTTTTATGTGAATGGTGAAGTTAACAGACAGAATGTTCAACACTGGTCACAAAGCAATCTGCATTGGGAGGACCATTCCAAATAGCAAAGAGTGCAAAAAATTATGGTGTGGTGTGGTTTGTGGAAAGCTCATATGTTGGGGCCATTTTTCTTTGATGAGACTTTTTAACTGGTGAGACTTATCTCACCATGATAAGAGACCAATTAATGCCCCAACTTGAAAGGCTAGGTGAAGGACTTCCTGAGTGGTTCTAACAGGATGGCATCCCTGCCATTTCGCCATGGTGATAAGAGATTGGCTGAATGGCAATTTCCCTAACTGAATTGGAAGACATGGTCATGTGGAGTGGTCTCTTTGTTCACCAGACCTTAGTCCCCTTGACTTCTTTTTCTGGGGTATGCTAAAGAAGGTGTACTCAATGAAAATCACAGATGCAACACACTTGATTGAACACATAAAGAGTGAATGTGCTAAAATTGATGGCAACGTGGAGTTATTGCATCAAGTTCATGTGAATCTTGTAGAGTGCATTAATCTTTGCATCATAAATGATGGAAATCATATTGAAGATGTTATTTGTTAGTATTCCAATTAAATAAAATGTTGTTGAAAATTTCATTCACTTCATTTCTTGAAAATATACATTTTTGCCTATGTGTCCAGACTTTAGGAACACCCTGTATGTTAATCTACTGTCATCAGCCATGGTGATGGATTATAATGCCTCAGTCCCTGAAGTGCTATGTGAATGAAAACATCTCTTAAGTTGAAGTTAAGAACAGCTAGTCCTGACCAAATAAAAACTGAATAAATCCATGGTGAATAGAGGGATTCTGAAACAGATACAATCACAGAGATAACTATCCAAGGATACTCTGAATATTAACATCTTCAGGCATAATAAGGAAACAAAAGCCCATAAAAAATTCATCAATGTTGCATATCTTGGGCAAAGTGCAATTAGAAGAGTGATTCCCTATAGAAGGCAAGGGTTCATACAGACCAATTTGTGGATAAAAATGTGCTAATTATATTGAGCACTACTGAAGTCTCCTCAATGAGATCCGCATTCATTTATGAGAAATCTGTCTAGCCATCAACACTGGAAAAACTAGGCAGATGATGCATATTGCCCAGATTTTGGCGTGCAATTAGGAATGGCTAAACTATATATTTTGTAGACAAAAAAAGGTCAATAAGTATTGACCTATTTTGGCAACTGCTCTATTGAACACCCTGAGGACACAGCTGCTGTCAGAGTACAAAAATGGAGGCAGCAGCCGGAACACCCCAGCTGAAGCAACTTCCCAAGAAAATGGTTGGTGCTAAGTGGCCATAAAAAGGTGTACATGGCCACAGTCAAGTTTAAGTGCCTTTCTAGATGTTTTGACCCTGCCTCTACTTTGGATACTGCAACCTCCAGCTTCTGGGCCATTCATGTTCATGATGCCCTAATTCTTGATCTTAGTATACTCATGATTGACTCTGACCCCTATCTATGCAAGAATTTCTTAGTTCCAATACTACTCTTCCTCCCACTAAGATCTCTCTCTCTCTCTCTCTCTCTCTCTCTCTCTCTCTCTTCCCTACCCCCTCTCCCTTTTCCTCTCCTCTTTTTTTCCTCCTCCTTCCTTTCTTTCTCTGTCTCCTCTCTCCTCTCTTCCTCAATTATATCATAGTCACTTGTCATTTTACACGTTGTACCCCACCAGTACAATGTAAATTTCCCAAAGGCAGAAACTATTGTATTTTCATCTTTGTTTCTCCAGTACTTTATGCACAGTAGGTGCTTAATATTTGTGAATTCTGTGTAATTATTCTTCCTATTAAGATCACATCCTATCCTCTTGTTCTATAACCACACAATGGAAAAAGCACTGGAATGAGTCAGAAGAAACTTGAGTTTGAATACTGTCTCTGGTGCTTAATAGTTGTGTGACCTTGAACAAGTCAATTAACCTAAGTTTCATTTTTCTTATTTGTAAAAGCAGTACCTACCTCAAGGTGTTATTGAGAGGATCAAATGAGCCTAAATACATCAGCAATAACTATATACATTCTTCTATCATAGTAAAATTGTATTACAATAAGATATTTTGAATATGCACAAAAATCATTCTTCAATTTTGTCTATTAAATAAATTGAATTATTAAAGAATTCCAAATTATTGGCATATCTCTATCAAGGAGATTATTTCCCTACCAGGGAGGATGATCAAAAAAGCAAAAAACCATAATTACCCACTAAAAATCTAATAAGATTTAAAAGATTAGTTCATTTGGTGCTCAGAATACTGATTATCACGAAGTAAATGGAAACCCTCTTTTGAAAAGAGAGCAGCTTTTTTTCCTTCATAAACAAATGATTCTCACTGCAGCCATTTCTAGTCAGTGACCCATTTACTCTCTTCTGATGGCTTAATTAGTCCTATAATCACTAAAGTTCTTTTTTTTAAGTAGGGGAATTCTATTTCTGTCATTCATTAACACCCTTGAAGCATATTTCGGCTGCCAGACATAAGTCAAGATAAAGTAATAAACATACACTATGATAATTGCCCACTATTAATAACAAATGGTTTGCCTGGAAACACAATTATTTTCCTTACCAATACCTATGTGTATAGGCTAGTGGTTTAAAATGAGAGTAGAGAATTGGAACAAAGGCAAAATTAGATTGAGGATTACTAGGAAGGTAATCAACAAATAATATGTAACAACTAAACCACATCTAGAAAGAAGTTTAGTTGTGAGTGTTTTATGGCACTCTTTAAATTTGCCCTTCAATCAGGTGAAACTTATTTTAAAGTTTAATGAAGTAGTGACACATTAGGAAAAATGTAGGTCTTGCTTTAACTTGGAGGTGCTTTTCATTAAATAATCTGTACATCTAATCATTTCCCAGCTTTCTCTTGCGGTGGTTACTTTTTGTAGCCTTCTCTTACAACCTAACGAACTCACAATTTTTGCTTGATTTTTATGTCAAAGTTAGTCTTATCTTGCTTAGGCCATTTATCTAGATCAATCTATCAACAAGCATTTATTAAGTGTTTACTTTATGTCAGACTCCGTGTTATGGGCTAAGGATAGAAATACAAAGAATGAAACACTCCATACTCTCAAGTTTACATTCTGATATTTTCTGGCCTCAGAATGGGACCTTGGAATAATCAAAACCACCCCTGGACCTGCTTCTTCATCTTGAAAATGCAAGGGTTGAACTAGAGGACCTCTAATCTATGATCCCATGACCACAATGAAAGTCTCCCAGAAGTTTTTCCCCTTCTGTCAAAGCTATTGTTGAGAAATAGGATCCATACAAAAGAGAGGCAGTCAGTTCATGACCTCAAAGCTAACAGAGATCAGTCCTTTCAGCTCACATTTCACAAAGTTCTCATTTTTTTTTAGTTTACAACTACACACTAGGAAAAGAAAAGTCATATGTACCTAAAGATTATGACTAATGTCCCTTTTCTCCACAGAAATCCATAGCAAGCATCCTAAACCAGCAGGTTTAATCTCATACAATAAAAATAGAGCCCATTTGGATTTGGACTTATTAAAAAACTTCAGTCAACAAACATTTATTGAGTACTTAAACCAGGCACTATAAACCCAGCATTGTGCTAGTTGATGAAATAAATGTTTCCTCTAATAATGTGAGCATTGGTAAAGTAAAATATAAATAAATTTAGTTGGACTAAAAGTAACGATTGAGTTCTGCATATCTCATGCATTTAAATTCTGAATGATACCAATCATCACTTTTATAATAGCAAATAATATTACAAGAATCATAGGAACTATCTACTAAAGAGATTTGCTATCAGAAACTTAAGCAAAATAGCAGACCTTAGATAATAATGTCAAAGATAATATAGTAGAATTCCATTATAAAATCACTCATTACATATTACACAGTTGAAAAGATATCAAGAGGGGAGCGGATCCAAGATGGTGGCTGGAAAGCAGGGACTTGCGTGAGCTCCCCATCAAGCCCCTCCAAAAACCTATAAAAAATGGTTCTGAACAAATTCCAGAACTGCAGAACCCACAAAATAGCAGAGGGAAGCAGGGATCCAGCCCAGGACAGCCTGGATGGTCTCTGGGTGAGGTCTATCACACACGGAGCTGGGAGTGGAGGAGAGTGGAGCCCAGAGTGGGCAGCAGCAGGACCAACCAGACCAGAAGCTGGGCAGAACAGGCCCTAGTGCCCTGAATCAGTGAGCTGTGGCAGTTACCAGACTTCTCAACCCACAAACACCAAAGACAACAGAGAAGGTTAGTGGGAAAAGCTGTGGGAAGTGAAAAGAGTTTGTGGAGCAGTGAAGGGGGTGCAGCTCTAAGGACAGAACTACAGCTGCAGTTGCTTCTGGCCCCAGGCCACATGGTGGTAGGAATTAAGTGGCAGATCACAGCAGAACTGCCGAGCCTGCTCAAGATCTGAGTCAGGTCCGTGTTGGCAGTTCTTGGGGAAAGAAGAGTGCTGGTGGGACAGAGCTGGCTGTATAGAAATAGGTCTGAAATAAACAGTGCATCCCCTCAAGCTTGGAACAAAGTACTCTTTACTCTATAAGCAGTCATACCCCAACAAAAAACTCAAGGGTTAAGTAAGTTGGATGGGAGCATGGCCAGGCAGTGAAAAGGGACTCAGATTCAGTCTCAGACTTTGGAATCTTTCTTTGGTGACAAAGGAGACCAAAACATACAGCCAGAAGAAGTCAACAAAGTCAAAGAGCCTACAACAAAAGCCTCCAAGAAAAACATGAACTGGTCTCAGGGCATGGAAGAGCTCAAAAACGAGTTGGAAAATCAAGTTAGAGAAGTAGAGGAAAAATTGGGAAGAGAAATGAGAAGGATGCAAGAAAACCATGAAAAACAAGTCAATGACATGCTAAAGGAGACCCAAAAAAATACTGAAAAAT
>JAQQSZ010005219.1:0-13927 GCA_028646595.1 Phalanger gymnotis
TTGGAGCTCTTTTGCCATTTGAGTTAGTCTATTTTTTAAGGTGTTGTTTTCTTCAGTATATTTTTCAGTATATTTTTGGGTCTCCTTTAGCAAGTCATTGACTTGTTTTTCATGGTTTTCTCTCATCCTTCTCATTTCTCTTCCCAATTTTTCCTCTACTTCTCTAACTTGCTTTTCCAAATCCTTTTTGAGCTCTTCCATGGCCTGAGACTAGTTCCTGTTTTTCTTGGAGGCTTTTGATGTAGGCTCTTTGACTTTGTTGACTTCTTCTGGCTGTATGTTTTGGTCTTCTTTGTCACCAAAGAAAGATTCCAGAGTCTGAGACTGAATCTGGCTGTGTTTTCGCTGCCTGGCCATGTTCCCAGCCAACTCGCTTGACTCTTGAGTTTTTCAGCGGGTTGTGACTGCTTGTAGACTAAAGAGTTCTATGTTCCAAGCCTGGGGAGATGTGCCAACTCTGCCAAACCAGCACTCCTCCTTCCCCAAGAGCCCCCAACCTGGACTGGACTTAGATCTTCAGCAGGTTCTTCACTCCTGCTCTGATCTGCCACTTAATTCCTCCCACCAGGTGGGCCTGGGGCCAGAAGCAACTGCAGCTGTAGTTCTGTAGCTGCCCCACCTCCACTGCCCCAAGGGCGGTGGCTAAACCGCAAACTCTATCCCAGTCCCCAGCAGCTTCTCCCACTAACCTACTCTGTTGTCCTTGGTGTTTGTGGGTTGAGAAGTCTGGTAACTAAACCGCGCCGCCCATGCTGGGCTCTACTCTGCTCCCAGCATCAGTGCGGGATATACCTTACCGAGAGACCATCCAGGCTGTCCTGGGCTGGAGCCCTGCTTCAATCTGCTATTTGGTGGGTTCTGCAGTTCTAGAATTGGTTCAGAGCCATTTTTTATAATTTTTGGAGGGACTTGGTGGGGAGCTCACACTAGTCCCTGCTTTCCAGCTGCCATCTTGGCCTCTGTTATATTTTTAATGTTTCCTTGACACTTGTCCATTTTTTTTTGGCATCACTATAACTGCCCCTTCATAGCTCTCACTCCTTTCTTCAATAAAAACCCTCTCGTAACAAGTGAGTATAATCGATTACAATAAATTCACACATTGGCTGTGTCTGAAAATGTGCATCATTCTGCACCTCTAGGCCATCAGATTTCTCCCAAGAGGTGGGAAGCAGGCTTCATTCTGAAACTTCTGGAGTCATGACTGTTCATTGCGTTGACTTGAGTTCTTAGTCTTTCACAATTGTTTTCCTTTATGCTCTGGTTTTGCTCATTTTCCTCTGTGTCAGTTCATGCAAGTCTTCCTAGGTTTCTTGAAATCTGCCCCTTGACAAGTATAAGAAGGTCAAGAAGCATATCTAGGCAGCAGTCCATGTGAAAAGAATCTGGAATTTTAATTGACTGGAGACTGAATGGATGTATGACATGGCATCTCTAGAAGCTAATGGGAAGTTAGGTTTCATTCTGCTTGTCTTGAATTCAAGGATTTTTTTGGTAGGGGGGAATAGGGGCTTTTGTAGCCCAACATGCTGAATATTAGCCATGAATCCCATCTCTTTCCCAGTTGCTAGGCAGAAAACCAGTCACAATTGCCAGCCAGTGATTCCTGAGTCTCTAAAGTTAACCCTCTAAACTTGGAGATGTCCTCTTTGTCTCTCTGACTGACCCAGACCACCCCTTCCCTTTGGGTTCATGATCATATATGTAACATGGTCATTCCCAGGGAGGTGGCTGGACTGGGGGGACACAGAAGGGCAGAGAGCACTCACATGGCCACCCTAGACCCAATCTGGCTGTGTCTGTATAGAGGCTTTATATCAGAACTGCTGGAAGTGATGAGTGTAAGAGAATCAAGGTTTAAAAACAGTCCACAGCAAGCCATGCAGATCAGCCAGTCAAGCATTCATTAAGCACTTACTGTGTGCCGGGCACTGGGCTAAGCACTGCTCCCCATATACAGAGTTGAAAGATAGACACTGTGAGGGATTAAGGCTAGAATGAGGAGAAACTGAGGAAGACACCTGAGATCTTCCCCTTGGAGCTTTAGTTCCCTGATTCCTTAGAAGAGGTCAGTGGGACTGCCTTCTATCAGGGCAACACAGTCATCCTCTCTCTGTGGTCCCTTTGCCCAGAGCTCCCACTGTCTAGCCAAGCCTCAAGAGGGTCCATTTCTACCTTCAAGAATCCCAAGTAAGGAGGAGGTCAGCATTGGATCTGGCAGACCTATTTGAGAACTGACTCATGGCTACCTTCCACGTGCCAGTAAAGTGGCCAGCTTAGGCCCCTGTAGCCTGATGGTCAGGGTTGACTGAGCCAGTGGACCTATTCAGAATCTGGAATCTTTATGTTTTCATTTTAGCCAGTCAACTCCAAAGATTTCAGGAGGTATCCTGGCTTAAAGAGTTGGTAGGCTCAGTGTTAATAAACTGGGATTTGGAGCCAAATATTTTAAGTCAATTTTTCCTGTTTTTTTTTTGGTTGTCTTGTTATTGCTGTGTTTTGTTTTGTTTTGTTTTTTAAATTTTCTTCTACCTGAAGTTCAGTGGATAAAGTGCTGGGTCTAGAGTCAGGGAGGCCTGAGTTCAAACCCACTCTCAGACACTTAATGTCTGTTGATTGACCCTGGGTAAGTCATTTAACCTTTTTGCCTAAATTTCTTCATCTGTAAAATGGAGATAATAATAGCATCTACCTCCCAGGGTTGTGGTAAGGATCGAAAACACTTAGCACAGTGCCTAGCACATAGTAAGCACCAAATAAATGTTAGCTATTATTATTAGTATTAATTTTTTCACAGTCCTGGGGGGTATCCTAGTATGGAAACTACCACCAGCAAAGCAGGTTGACAAGTCCTCTGTAATTCCTAGTGGTAGAGTTGCCAAATGGAATTTCATAATGCCAAATACAAAGTCCTATAGGTGCAGCAAAGCACCTTGATAAGTAGAAGGTGGGAGGACTGGCCTGGAAGATTGGGATGATGGAATGACATGGCATCCCCAAAGCTGCGTTGGACTACTCTCAAATCCTCAGAAAATCAACCAGCACTCTGCCAGCCACTGAGTGGGGGGCCTGTGAACCCCCAAACCTGGAGTAGGTGTCTCTCTTTTCCTAATTAGCATGATTCCTCCCCTCATTAGCATGTGAGCCCCTCGAGGGTATAGACAGCATAGGTGTTTGCTAGGCCTCGTGTTGGATCCCAGCTTTGGGCTTCTTTCCACTTTCCCCCTGTGACTGTCTTCAATGGAATGACTCTAGCGATGCTGTTCTCTTAAAAAAAGGCTTGTTGGTTGGTTCTATTTGTATGTGACTGTCTCTTCTAGGATGATGGCTAGCAGGAGTATATAGCGCTTTGCAGAATGCCTCACATGCGTCTTCTCCTTCGAACCCTACAACGACCTGGTGAAGTTGGTGTTTTAATTATCCATCCTTTACAGATTAAAAAACTGAGGCTGAAAGAGGTTGTGACTGGTGCCCAGGTTTCCAGGCCAGGGTTAGAGGAAAGATTGAAACTGGGGCTTTCTGAATGTGAAGTCAGGGCTCTCTCTACTAAAATACCTAGAACTCTCCCATGTAACAAGGCAGTACAGTTGAGTAAAACAAAGCAACACCTCAATCTTTTGTGGCAATGTATGCCTTATTCAGCACCTGTAGCCCTCCACCTCTGTTCTCAGGAGGAGGCTTGCCACACCGTCAGAGGGCTGGAGGCAAGTCACTGGTCACTGCATTGATCAGAGTTGTGAGGTCTTTCCGTGTTGCTGTGGTCACCTTGTGAATTGGCTTTCTTGGCTCTCCATCTCCTCTTCCTAGTCCCTCCCTCCATCCTCCTTCCCAGTCCTCTCTCTCCGGGTGCCCCGCCCCTCCTCTGGGGCCTCCCCATCTCAGGCCCCTTTCCCCTCCCCTCTCCACTCCCCTCCCCGCTCCCCAGGTTGGGTGGGGAGCTGAGCCACCGAGATGTACAGACCTCCGAGGCATCATAGAGGGGTTCCGGAAGCTCTCAGCAAGGGGCTGCAGGCTTCCTCGGCTCTCTGGCCAGTGGGGGCACTTCCTGCCACGCCAGCACCAGCTCTGGGCTCGGTGAGTGCAGGGTTCGGGAGCCTGGGGCTCCGGAGGGCTGCGAGGGAGGAGGGGCGGGGCACCAGTGAGAGCGCGGAATTTGGGTACCATTCGCTGGAGTCTCCTCTCCCAGCTTCAATTTCCACATCTGTAGAATGGGATGCATTACCCCCTTTTCCCCCGGCCGTTGTGGGGACACGTCTAATTAGCGTAGTGTGGGGGGAAAGCGCTCCCAACTTGGGAGTCTCGGCGCTGATCCCGCCTCTGGCAGTGGCTACCTCTGTGACCTCGGGCAAATCGCTTAACCTCCCTTTTTGAGCCTCCGTTTCCTTTTCTGTAAAATTGAGGGGGTTGACCTGTGAGCCTCTAAAGTATCTGCCAGCTCCAGATCTCTGATCCCACAAGGTTTGTGACCTTTAGACATCGTGGAAATGCGAGCTGTTATTTCACAGCCTGCCCAGTGCCTACTCATGCCACCTCCCCATCCCCTGCCTGTCATCCTTGAGCCTCACTCATTTCTCCCCGATCCTGGATCCAAAGCTTCTTGGAGGGCTGTGGGGGAGAGGAGAGGCGGGGTGTCAATGTGCTGCAGTGGAGAAAATCCTGGCTTGGCCACCGAATGCTACCTGGGTCACCTGGGACAAGCCTTTAGCTCCTTGGGTCTTGCGTTACTCATCTCTAAAAGGAGGGGACCCTTTACAATTCTGTGTTTGTGATCCAATCAGATTGTCACAAAGAAAAAACCCTCCATTCCCCCTACACATTGTGTATGCATGTTCACTTCTTCATATCATAGGTGCAAGATTTGTCTGTATGTTTGCTCTTGGTACCTACGTCTGGTTGCTAAATGGGTGATGAGCAGGTGATTAGGAAGAAGCGGAGTAATGGATGGGTGCAAATCTGTATCCAAGTGCCCGGGGAGCCCGGGATGAGTGGAGATGCCTCAGTTATGGCCGGCCCTCGGTGGTGGATTAGCCCTCAGGGAGCTGGGCAGGTTGGGGGACGAAGCTGCTTGAGCCACTTGGAGTCTCCAGCTTTCTTCAACGCTCAGCTCAAGCAGTACCTCCTCTGGGAAGCCTTGGTGAGCGCCCCACCTCCGGCCCCCACCCCCTTCCTTTCTATGAGATATTGAGATGTTCTTATCTGTGTACTTGGCTCTCCCAATAGAATCAAGCAAATAATAGACGGCAGAGACTGCTTCTCTTCTGTCCCTTGTAGCCCCGTGCCTAGCCCACAGTAAGTGCTTAATAAATGAATGCTTGTTTATTGACGCCTCAGATTTTTGCCCACATGTCAGGATTTACAAAATGCTCTCCTTCCAACACTGTTATGACAAAGCTTGTGTTATCTCCAGTTTTGGAAAGGTTAAGTGAGTCACTGAGGCTCATGTGGCTAGTAAAGGTCTGAGACGTCACTCCAACTTACGTCCTTCTGTTCCCTGGTCCTGGCCCCTGACTTTCTTCCATCACAAGACCAACGTTTTATGGTCAGGGATATGCTGGAGCCAGCTCAGACTGGGAGTCGATTGTTAAATTTCCATGTGAGCATTTTTGCCTCAGAAATAGGCAAATGCTACAAATCAGGGCTTGATGTATTGTTTTGTTGTTTGTCTGGGCTTAAGAAAATGATGGAGGATGTGTCAATAATGAAGATTAAATTTAAACCAGGACAGCCTATTGTTAAACATTTATCAGCACACCCCTAGGGGTACTTCAACTTTAGTACCTGAAATTAAATTTACATTTTTCTTCTATTCAAGATACACTCTTAGGTCATCCAGTGTATGTCCACTGTTTGTGAAACAAGGCCATAAATTGACCTTAGGTCTCATTTGCTTGTGTTTTTTTTTGTAATTGTCTTTAATCATTTGATCTATGCGTTAGGTAAGGTTGTAAGACCTTTGAGGGAGGAGAGCAGGTCTCCCTTCCTTTCCTGCCCGTCTCCCTATTCTTCCTGTGAGCCTGGTCACCTAGGAGGTGCTCAGTAAATGATCATTCATTGATCAGTTTCTCATCGATGCCATCAGTGACTATGCTCCTATTTTAGGGTTAGAAGTTATTTTGATGGCCATGGATCCTAGTGCTTGATGTGTACCAGGCTGGATCCTGGGCCTCCGGGATCTTCTTCCTCTTGACCTTTGAGCACTTTATAGGACAGGGCTGAGTCTCTTAGGTTGGGGCATTCTCAGATTCTACTCCAGTGCCAACTCCTGGTTCTTTTCATAGTGCCTGATTGGGCAAAGCCTTATAATGTCTCCCGAGGGATGGCTTGCATTTGTATCAGATCACTTTAAGTCAGGGTGGAAGCCCCTGAACTGGTTTTCTTTGGGCTCCATGCAGGGGAGCCTAGCAGGAAGTGAGTGGTATAGACACAAAAAGCGGAAAGGGAGCTTTGTTACAAATCAGTTTTCAAAAATTAGGAAGACATGATCCTGTCAATATTGTCTTCCCCGTCCATGCACATGCTGCTGTTCATTTTTAGAAGATACATGTCAAAAATTTTAATATTTCATATCATTTGCTGTAGCAGAGAAAATGAAAAATAATTTAACTGCTTTAAGTGAAGGTAATTAAATAGGTCTTTGTGAAATTATTGGGAGATGAGCCATCTCTGATTCAGCCTGGATAATTAGGACAGCTTTTTTTTTTTTAACCACTCCTCCCAAATCCCCAGCCAATGCTGATTAATATTACTGATTCCCTCAGAATTGTAAAGTGTGTTTGTAACATGCTGTGCATCCAGATTTGGTATTTCCTTAAAGAAACCATGTGAGATCAGTAGAGTAGTTATCACTGTCCTCATTTACAGATGAAGACACTGAGGCCCAGGGAATTTAGATGACCTATTCCAGGCGAAGCAGATAGTTAGTGGCAGAAGCAGGACCTACAAGCAGTTCTTTTTCCTCAGTAATAAAAATGCATATTTTAAAAACCAGCAGGATCACTTCAGAATTTTTCATTTAATTTTAATTTACTTTTTAACCCGATAGTAAACCAACATTAAGTGGAGGCTTTTGGCTAAATCATTATGGGGAATGGGAATTTTGTGATATTCAGCTAACTTATTCTTTATCTGCCTTTTTACTTATAAGACTGGAAAAGAAAGGGCTTTCTTACATTTTCATTTTCTCCAAACCTTCCCCCATTTAAAAATTTAGAATTAATTCGTTCAAAGGAAGAAAACATTTTTATTTCCTCTCAGCAGAACTGCTACTGCTTTTAAAAGTTATTTAAATAGCAGTCAACAATTTGCTACTAATAGCTTTTCCTGAAAACATCATTAGTGAACACATTTTAAAACAATAATTCAATCTTACTCTTGAAAATTTTTTTCTAGGTAGAATAAATGAGGGAAGAATGCTAGCCTGTGCCATAGCTGACTTTTCCCTAACAGCGGCAGATTGACCCTATTATAAATATTGAGATTATTGTTGAGGAAATGAGCTAGAAACAGGACCAGGGGTGATCTGGAGGCAAGACTTGTTCACTAAGAGAACCGCGGGTGTTATGTCTCAAGTCCTACATAATCTGAAATCCTGATCCCAATTCTTTGGTAACGTCTTCCAAAACCATGGTTCCCAACTTTGGGGATGTGGTGTGGGGGTCGGGGTGGGGCCTTAAATCCTTGTGGTCACCAGAGCATTGGCATTTTTTGGATGGCCTAAATAGTGCTGCTTTGATGGATAAAATGCAAAGCCATTATGAACAGCACCTCTGACTTTGTAGTAGCTTTCAGTGATAGTGTCCTTGATCACTCACTGGATGCAAATAACACAATTACTATCACATGGAGGGCTTTATAAAGCAGTCCTTACATTTGGAAAGGTTAGGGACCACTGTCTTTCTGGCATTTCCCAAGTTGTAATATATTTATCTTGGTTTGTTAATAATTTTCACACTCTCCTCTCCAAACTTTAAACTTTAGGTTAAATTCTTTTAAAACCTTTGTTTATCATATGCTCTGATTGCTCCATAGGTCATATTGCACTGAGTCCATGGGAGCAAAACCAGGCGTCCTCTCCTTTCTCATCCTTTGGCTGCTTCTCAACCCATCATGAAAGCCTATCGAAGCTTTGGCAACTCCAGGATGAGGACCCAGTGCTCTGCCTCAGGCCTGGTCCTCCAATGTCAGACTTCAGCCTCCCTTTGTGCCTTCTTTGTCTCTTTTGATTCTCTTCTTTTGAATCTGAACAGTTCAAGGGTGAGGCCACTCACTCTCTGTGTTTGTGTGTTGGAGGTTCTTGGGCCCACATTTGTTCACCTTTTTCTACTCTCAGGTCTCACAGAAGAAGGCCGTGTCCATTGTGGACCCTGGATAACTTGAGATCATGTGAAGGGAGGGGCTGAGCGGGGTAATGATGTTTTCTTGTCATTTTATATTTGGATTACTTTCAAGAATCAATCTATTTTCTCTTAGGTGATCTGCCTGCTGCTGCCAGGTGACTCGTACTTCAGATGGGATCATAGAATCATAGATTTGGAGCTGGAAGGGACGTTAGGGGCCATCTAGGTTAGCCCCTTCATTTTACAGGTGAGGAAACTGAGGCCCAGAGAAGTTAAATGACTTCTCCATGGTCATTGAGTCTTGGTAAAATCAGAGGAAGGTTAGGATTGTTTTTATACTTTTAATTTTCTCTTACAAAATTTAAGCACAGTGCTGGGCACATTATAGGTACTTAATAGCTGCTAGCAGACTGACTTGTTGACTGACTGACACAAATAGTCTGCTTTAACAGTATTTTGCCAAACACTTATTTTTAAAACGATCTTCATATGCAGCAAGTTTACAAAGCAAAAAACCTGCTCAGGTACAATTTAATACCTTTCTCACTAATCTCAAGAGATCCTCCACTTACTCAACCTCTAGTCTGATATACAGAATGTAAATTGCATGTTCCTTTTAAATAACATTTGATTCATAGTCTGGAAGTAGGGAATTTAGTCCTGAACCTTCCACATTCTGGGCACCAGTTTTTCCAGGGGCAAGTTATTCCTGGAGTCTGACTTTCCTTATGTATAGGATGACAATCATGATGCTTAGGTTAGCTACTTCCTAGGCTGTTGGGAGGGTCATATGGGCTAATGTAGGTAATGTGGGCTAAGGCTAGGGACTAGACTTGGGATTTCACTGGGGTATGTCCAGCTCCAGGGAGGCAGCCTCTTGGACCTCCTCTGCAACATTTCTGGGGCCCGAGAGGTACTTCCTTGTGCCACATGAGGCCACCTGCCCAGTGGGTAGCAAAGGCAAGACGTGACCCCAGACTTCCCTGACTTTGAGGCCAGCTCTCCAACCACTACTCTACCCTGTCTCAAGGTTAGTAAAATAGTCTGTGACTGTCAGCTGTCATCATTATCATCGAGGAGATGTTTGGCATAGAATCGAATGTCTTTGGTGTCATGGCTCCCACTGGCAGGCTCCGAATGATATTTTTAAATGCTAAATTTCTGTTAGAGGTTAGTGAAAAGAAAGATACTTTCCCTTCTGCCTTCAGTGACTCCCTGAAATCTAGCAAGTGGTCTGTAGACCCCAAGTTAAGAACCACTGCCATAGTGGATGGAGAACTATCTTCAGCCAGGAACAACTGGGTTCAAGTCCTGTCTGTAACACATACTAGCTCAGTGACCATGGGCAAATCATGGAACCCATTACTGCCCCCCAGGCAAGTCTCTAAAATTACAAATTGTAGAACAGTTGCTGATCAGCATCAGTCAAGAAAAATGCCTTCCTGGGAGTAAAAAAATAGCAGGTCTGGAAAAACAAAATAATTATGATCATTATTATCATAATATGGTAACTATGATAATAATTTATTTCGAGTAAAATATATTTTTGCAATATATACACAGAACTAGTGTTCCGAAGTTCAGGTGACAATTGAAGCCTCTTCCTCTTCGTTTTCTGCAGCCCCTAGCATCTCTGAGAAAAGGCACTCCCTGAACTAGTGTTTCTTTTTGAAAGAGAAGGAGAGCTTTAACCTTATCTAGTAGTGGTCACCTGAACTTTGGAACACTAGTTCTGTGTATATATTGCAAAAATATATTTTACTCGAAATAAATTATTATCATAGTTACCATATTATGATAATAATTATCATAATTATTTTGTTTTTCAGACCTGCTATTTTTTTACTCCCAGGAAGGCATTTTTCTTGACCGATGCTGATCAGCAACTAACCGTTCTACAGTTTGCCCTTAGCAAGCACAGGATCATTCATTCTTTGTCATGGGGAATGGTTTGAAGTTAAGCTGAGCTTTGAAGTTGTCATGTGCTGTTGGAAGGGAATGAGCCGTCCACTTTGGGGCACACCTTGAGGACCACTGTTGAGAGTCTGGCAGCTCAAGACTCTACAGATGGCATTTTTCCAGGCAATAGTGAGTCATCTCCACCTTAAGCTTAAAAAAAGTCTTTTCTCCTAGACAGCTTTTGAGACTCTTTTTCAGACAGAGAAGATTTGTTTTCATCTATTTTGGAAACTTGGCTCTATTTCATACTGTTTCTCTGAATTGTCACTTTTCATGTTTTTGCATACAGGCCCCCACTCTCAACAACTTTGTCGAGGTTGCCACCAAAAGCCCTATTTGAGTGCCTTCTCCGTTGTGCCCCAACGATCCATTTACTGCCAATGGCCTTCATTCTGATATTTGTTCTCCCGTCGGCCTCACCTTATTTAGGGTTATGTGCACCTGTCACTCATCGCTTACGTATCTTTGTTCCTTTCCAGGCTCTTCACTAGTTGCGATTTTGACCTGCTTGTCTCCGGCAATTACTATTTTTCCTTTTACTTATAGCTGCACAGCAGGTTAGTGGAAAACAAGAGTGTGCCCCTGTCTTTGGTTGTGAAAGTGGTGCTCATTCCTTGCCTAGCTTTTGGATGTGAACCTCTTCTGAATTTTTTTATTTGCATCAAATTTCTGCTTTGTTGTTGTTAATACCCGCCTCTGCCCATTCTCGTTTGTAATCATATCATCCTGCTTGTTAGTTGTGCCCAGTGATGCTTCATCATTTTTCTCCTTTTGGTAGAGACTATATACGTTGCATCAGCTTGACAACTAAAACCAACACTGAATTTACAACCGCTTTTGAGATTAAGGTGACTGAACAAATATATATTCCCAATCAGAATTGGTGTTAATTCACTCCACATTGTGTCCTTTCTGTTTTGCATTATTTGATGTAGACCTTTTTCGCTTTCTAGCAGAGTTACATAACTTTGCATAGTCTAAAAAAGTTGCTATTACCTTGTGTAATTTGTTGCATGTTGTGATATTTTCATCCACTTGTGATTTTTAAATAATGAAGGTGAAGTTGTCATCCTTGCCCTTACTCCCTTTTTGTTTTGAGTTTCTGTTGTCTTGGTGCTGTGGAGATCTCATACTCATTTTGGTAATGTGGCTCTTGATTGTACTGTATGCAGGTTAATGTTAAAGTAACACTTTGCTTCTTTGAGACTCAGCTGTCTGTGACCCTCATGTCTTTGGAACAGAGTTGAGAACTAGCAGATAAAGAAAAAAAGGCTTCCAGTTGTCACGAAATCCCTGCATTTTCTTCTCTTGTCATAGGATGACCCCTCAGCTACTCACTGAGAATCTATTTAGTTCTATAGTCTTGATTTACACATATTTCAGAGAAGCTTGATTAGCTATTTTTCCAGCTCTCAGCAGGTCACAATGGAGGTGGGGACTGTTAGAGGCAGCAACACTGAGTAAAAGTACCAGTGCCAGTGCTAGGGATGGAAGACACAGAAAAACAGATGCAAATACTGACAAATGTCCTGTGGAGCCATTTAATGTAGAGGCAGTCAACCCCACACAGCATAGTAGGCCTGGTGACGTAACTGTACTACAACCCAGTATAGAGACAGGGCCCTCTAGAAAAGAATTCTACTTAGTGTGCTCCATTTAAGAAGGCCCACAAGAGTGTCTTCATTTTATAAAGAATGCCATTCGGAACGGTGAATTTGTTAAAGGTTGATGTCTAATATGACTTGACCCTCAGGTACCTGGAACATCTAGCTAATTCGAATGATTTGACCCACATGGAAAGCTGAAACTTTCCTGTATCCTTTGAACAGCTGTTCAGCTCTGTCAAGCCAATATACTTAGTGGATTAGTTTTTATTTTCCTAAGATGATCTTTATTAATGCTCATTAGTGGTCACTGCCTGATTGTAGGGTTCTCCGAATGGTGAGTTCATATGAGACTTAAAGTTTGGGAATCGATTCATCATTTGCTTTTGTTTTCATGAATGTTTTTCTCTTAATTTTGACCCTTTTGTTTTGCCTAATAAAATCTTTTATTCATTTGTTCAGTTTTATAAAGAAATCTGGTGCGACTTTTACTGGAAATGCCAGAAGAGAATTCTGTCATGTAATCATTTATTTTGTCCACCTGAAAGTTATTTGTTGACTTACATTCATTTAGATCAAAATGGACATCATTTAATATATTTATTCATTCCCTTTATACTGCTTGATGTGTATAAGCCAACAAGCTTTAGCATTTTAAAGAATTGCCTTAAATGGGCATTATGCTATTTCTTTGGAAGACAATAGTACTTCTGATTTTTCCAGAATTATTCTAATGAAACACAAGAGTTTCCTTGTATGTTACATGCTATACATTTCTAAGGTTTTAAAGGAAACTTTGTGCTGTTCTCTATATCATTTGTTATCATATTGCTGGTATTAAATAATTATCTTTCTATGTAGTTAATAGTTGTTTTTCTTGTGAACAGATTTTTACCTCCTATATTTCTTTGTGGTTTTATATGTGCAGTTAAAGGCTGGCCTTGGAATCAGAGGATCTGGGTGCAAATCTAAGCTCTGCCACTTGCAGCCTATATGGTGTTGGACAAGTCATTTAATTTCTGTTCCCTCATCTACAAAATGAGTATGTGGGCTGTTACCTCCAAGGTCCCTTTTAGTTCTAAATAGAAAGGCATTTTCCTTTTGTTTAGGACCTGACTCTAGTGTTTGTCTCACCCTCATTTCAGAAGTAGCATTGGCTTTTGGTGCCCTTGCATCAGCATATTGTAAAATGGTATATGAAGTTGGCATGATTTTGAAAGCATTTGTGGGGGAAGAGGGCTCTTTTCTTTGTTGTGATTACTTCAGTTTGTGTAGTAGGGACACTGAATTCTTTTTATGCCTGACCTGTTATGGTTTGGCACTCCAGGCATCTGGGAATTTTAACATTTTCTCATATTCTACCTCAAGGGATATACAGACACAGAGTCTCATTCTCTCTCCACACACATATATACATATATACACATACACATACATACACATATAGATACAAAGAGACTGTGTCTGTGTGTGTGTGTATGTGTGTGTATACAGACTGTGGGTGTGTCCCAAAAGTCTTAGTACCATTTTAAGCTATCACTAAGACTGTTGAAACATCTGAACAAAGCTTTTTAATTTTTTTAATGACTTTGCTTCCTGGTATAATCTTGTCTCTTTAGCTAACATTGCTTTTCCCCTTTCTCTCTTTTCATTCTTTTTATAGTCTGGCCCAAGGCCCATCAACTTGTTTCAGTTTTTCTCTCAAACGACCAGTGCCTAGATTTCATTTTTTTGGCTACTACTTTTTTCTTGGTTTAAATTGCTTAATTTCTACTCTGATCCTTATAGTGTCCTGTTGGGTCTGGTAGGGGTGGAAGGGGTTGGGGGTGTGTTAATGTAGTATTCATTTTCCAGGTTCCATTTCCTCAGTTAGATGGTATATGCTCTTTTTTTTATTATTTAATATATTTAGTTTTCAGCATTGATTTTCACAGGAGTTTGAATTACAAATTTTCTCCCCATTTCTACCCTCCCCCAACTCCAAGATGGCATATATTCTGGTTGTCCTGTTCCCCAGTCAGCCCTCCC
>JAQQSZ010005220.1:0-13927 GCA_028646595.1 Phalanger gymnotis
TGCTCAACTCTAATTTTTAATGAGTTACTGTCCTCATTTTGCTTTTGAGTCTCCTTTTCCAATTGGTTAATTTTGCCTCTCAGGATGTCATTTTCTCTATTTAGATTCTGAATCTCCATAGCCATTTCACCAATCTTATTCTTAAGGGACTTGATTTCATCAGCGGATTTTTTTTCCATTTTTTTTTTCCATTTTTTCTTTTGTCTCCCTAATTTGGTTTATAAAGTCCTCCTTTAGCTCTTCCAGTAATGCTTTTTGGGCTGGAGACCAGTTCACATTACCTTTTGAGGTATTAGATGTGGATATAGTGTCATTGTTATCCTCTTCCAGATTGGTATTTTTATCCTGCCTGTCACCATAAAAGGAATCAATGGTCCTCGGTTTTTTTGTGTTCTTCATGTTGGTTATCTTTGTTATTTTTAACCCTTTTCACCCACTGTCACATGCCCTAAGTTTGTGCCTGCCACTGCCAAGCAAAAGCCCTGTTTCCACAATCTGGCTAGCAGCTTCTGTGTGGGGGGGGGGGCGGGGTCCAGATCCACCCACAGCCAGCACCCAGAAAGCTGCAGGACAGCCAGAAAGCCCAAGTTCTTTTGATATGCCTTAATAAGGAGAGCAAGGTTAAGGGGTTGGCAAGCTTACTTTAATTCAGCACACAAATATCATTCACCTAGTTCAGGGGAAAAAGCCAGCACCCTGAACTTCAGAGCAAAATACAAGCAAATTACAAACAGACAGACCCAATACAATTCATAGTTACCAACATCTAAGTTCGGCCCTGGGAGCTCAGAACAAGGGCTGGCCCAGAGTCATGCACACCACCACTGCTGTGGCAAAGAGCTCCAAGGAAGAAAAGGCCCACCCCTGACTTTTATATCTTTTTCAGCATCAAGGGTGAGCCATCCATGCGACTCACCAGTGCGACCCAAAATCATCACAAAGAGGCGGACTGAAACCCATGTGGTCCAAGAGCCCCTGCTGTCCCAGACATGTCACTCAAACTTATGTCTAAACTAAGCCGTCCCCCGAGGCAAGGAGGCACCAAGGACACCCAAATCTTGGGCCTGGGGCTTAGCACTTAACAAGATTCAATGAAATAGCTGAATCACTCAAAGCAAACAAAAGCCAAACTCTCAGCAAGCCCTCAGTTTCTCTGTTGAGACCTGCCCCCAGACTTGGATGGCCTAAGCTCAGGGCAGAGCTTCCTAGGTCTTGCTCCATCTTGCAAGGGCAGATTCAAGGACACCCCAACATTCTGGACATTGGAGACATCAGAGGCTTGACCCACAGGGGTACACCTGTGATACGTCCTGGCTTTTGGTGTCAGTCAAGTCCATTGTCCTTCTCTAGGACCTGAATACAGATCACCTTTGTCTCCACTCCAACACTGCTAAGCTTTGGGGCCAGAGGTCCTAGTTATACTTCTCTCCTGCCCAGCCCTTCAGAAAGGGGCCACACAAGCCCTGAGTCTAGCCAGTGCTCCATTCCTTTTTCCTGTGGCCCATTTGCCGGGGTCCCCGCCCTCAGCCTAACACTGGGCACACAGCTCTCCCTTCAGATAAAGTCCAGTTTAAATAACTGAGCCGCACTCCCCTAGACACCAGAGATGATGCGGCGCCTCCACCCAGACAGGTATTGGCACCACCCACTGCCTTGAATCCTGAAATGTGGGGATGCTCAGGCTTCATCTTGTCTACTTTAGAGCAAAGCTCTGGACTGAGCCTCTTAGGCTGTCCTTGAGGGTAAGGATGGTGTCATTCATTAGGTACATTTAGAACACGGAATTGAGAAGAGCAGCACCCAAAGAGCAGACATTGCTGGGTCAGCACTGACTGTAGGTCAGTGGTCTGTAGGAGAGTGCCCCAGGGCTCTGTGCTTGGCCAGAGCCTTCTACACAGTTTTCCTGGACACTTGGATAAAGGTAGCAAGAGCACTCATTGGATGCTTTCTGGTGACACAAAGCTAGGAGAGATAACAGGAGTCAGGACCCTGAGCATCTTGGCTGGGCCAAGCAAGAAACAATTCAGATGGTGAGGACTAAGGTCACATCCTGGGTGGACTCAGAAATCAGACGAGCAGGTGCAGGGGAGGCAGATGGGGTCAGACAGTGGGTCACCTGAAGGAGCCCTGGGGCTGGGGTGGGGTGGGGGGGTGGGAGGTGGGGTTCCATGGGAGTCGGCAGCAGAACATGGCAACCAGCCAAGAGCCCTGACACCTGAGGCCATGCTCCCAGAAATCCGGAGGCAAGCACACTTGTGCTGTTCTCTTCCCTGGAGGAGAGAAGGCTTAGTCGAGTGCCTACATTCATATCTTTTCACAGAAGCCCTATGGAAGATGGATCTTGCTCTAGGCCCCAGCACTAGGAGCCCTGGTGGAAACTGCAAGGAACTAGCTAAGATCACCATTGGAACAACCCTGGTCTCTGTCCTTGCAGCTCAGCTCTGGGAGCCTGGTCCCCTGATCCCAGCACTGGAGGATGTGGCTTCCTCTAGCAGACAAGGGAGTAAAGCAGGGTTGGCCTGAGGTTCCTCCATGGTTTTGTGAGGGAGATTTTAATGGTGTTACAGAAGCCAGGGATCTTCAGAATCCTGTGGTCCAGCTTCCTCCCTTTGCCCCTGAGAAGATGGCAGATAATCCCTTTCTAAAGGAAGAATTGAGTCTGCACATCCCTGTCTGTTGAGGCTAGGTGTGTCTGGGGGAAAGGCCTTTGCAGAAATGAGGGGTAAATGGGCCTGTGTTTTGCAGGGTAGACTGATGCCTTCATAATGTTTGGGGACTTGTTTGAAGAGGACTTTCCCTACATCGCAGAGAATCACATCGAAAAAGGGAAAAAATCCAAGTGCTTGGATCCAGAGCCACCACCCCCCCAGGGCATCACCAACCTGAGTGGCATCCAGAACCAGGGCGGGACTTGCTACCTCAACTCTCTGCTGCAGACTCTCCATTTCACCCCAGAATTCCGAGGTAGGCACCTTACAGATACCATTGTTCATGTGCTTCCGTCCATCTAGAAACTTAGACAAGTGGACCATCAGAGAAGCAATTGGTTGCCAGTCCTGCCCAGGCAGCCTTAGAGAAGGCCTCTCATCTCCCTTGGTCTTGGGGGTGTGGGTGCAAGTGCCTATGAGGCCCCTCCTCCCAAGGACCATGTCTGCATTTTTGGTGGTCTCTGCTGGGGCAAAGTAATCGTCCTGTGTCATTGGTGAGTAGATTGGCACAGGTCAACTACTATAACATATAATGTAACCGAGGCACGGGGTGGCCATTGTTGTGGCTCTGGTTGATTGTTTCTGTAACCCCAAAAGAAAGAAAACAGGCTGTCTCTCACAAGCTGATGACTGTCTCAGAGTAGAAGGGCCCCAAGAGCTAGGAACTGTTTAGGCTGAAGCTGTAGCCAGGTGTCTCCCGACTCAAAACTAACCAAACAACTCCTGGTTTGGCATCTGCCCCTGGAGCCCAGCATGGGCATCAGGATGGCATTAGCAGACAGGGAAGTCGGAGCGAGCAGAAAGAGGGTTTCGAGTTTAGGGTTGTCACCAAACCAGAAGAATTCTGATCTGGATGGCAAAAGGCCTCCTTGTCACTGTCCAGCTGCCCCCCTCCCAGCCCTCACCCCACAGGTTTGTTTTCTCCAGCTTTGAGTAAACTCTGGGAGAGCCTAGAATAGCAGTGATGCTCCTGGAGTGTGTGCTCTGAGCCAGGAGAGCCTAGAACCGTGGTGACACTCCTAGAGCGTGTATTCTGAGCCTGCCGTCACTGAGTGGCTTTACTGGGGAGCACAGGGGCCCCTCTTAGTTCTCCAGACCCTTCCAAATAGCATCAAATAGAATACAGAGGATGACAAAGGAAGCCAAAATTAAGATGGGTTGTTTTCCCCATCCCTGGCATTCACCCGCGTGCCCCTACCCCTGTTCAGGACCCTTAGGCACTGCTCACCTTTCTTATCACAGAGCCCTTGTGGGGAGGGTCCCTTTTGTGCCCCATGGCACAGCCAGGGCAGCTGTCCCCAGAGCCTTGGTGGTCCTTCATGCCACTCTTTCCCCTTCCCCTCCAGACACTGCCCTAGCAGTAATGTGGGAGCCCATGCTCACAGACACACACATACACACACACACACACACTCGTGTGCATACATGTTCATACACATAATCATTCACATATACACACACACATACACTCGCATGCACATAGACACACACAGGCATGCACACAGACACACATATACTTGTGCACACATACACTCCCATACTCCCATGCACATACATATATACTCATTCACATATACACATACACTTGCACATACGTACACACATGCTCTCACATGCACACACACACACATGCACACATACATTTGTGCTGGTGTGCACACACATACACACACTCTCAGAGCCTTATGATTACAAAACCTACCGTTTTTTTCTTGGTTTCTCAAAGTACGGTGAGGAGGGCACCAGAGCATCCTTTTGCCATTTGAAAGGCAGGCCTCAGGGGTGGAGCTCAGCTAAAGAAGGTGTCCCTGGACCTGGCACTGTCCATGGTTCTGCTGGCCGCTAGCTCCTCATTGGAGAGATTTGTTGATGCTGGGAG
This sequence comes from Phalanger gymnotis, assembly GCA_028646595.1. Taxonomy (NCBI): domain Eukaryota; kingdom Metazoa; phylum Chordata; class Mammalia; order Diprotodontia; family Phalangeridae; genus Phalanger; species Phalanger gymnotis. Next base: position 4,588 of record JAQQSZ010005220.1, read on the forward strand.
GACTCCTCTGTTTGTGTCTGGGCCTGTGGTGCCTCAGGAGTGACAGGAATCTCCTCTTGGGTTAGACTCTGGGAGGGAAAATAATTTTCAGTTCCTGAGGTTTTCCAGGATAGAAGATTGAATCTATTCTCCTGAGCCTTCTTTACTCTTTCTCCTCACTCCCATTAATTCCAGAGGCAGCTGAGTGCCCCAGTGGATATGGTGTCAGCATTGGAGCGAGGAAGACCTGAGTTGAAATCCAGCCTCAGACAGTTCTTAGCTGTGTGACTCTAAGCCACCCCTGTAGGCCTCAGCTTCCTCATCTGTAAAATGAAAATAATGATCATACCTATTCCCCATCCATGAGAATGAGATGACATTTATAATGCACTTTGCAGTAGTGCTAGCAGTTAGCGTTACTGCCGTTCCAGAGAGGGAAGCCTCGTCTGATAGATTGTACCCACATCAGGGCCAAGCATGGCTCCGTCCTGGGGCTTGAGGCCAGGTGGGATAACCTGGCAGGAGGAGCCTGAGTCTCTCTGTCAGAAGCCTGACATTTTAGGGACAGTGTCGCTGCTGCTCAGTTATTGTGGGACTGGTCATTTAAGCTGAAGGTCCACGGTCACCTCAATCTCGGGCCATTGTCTACTCCTCATTTTGCAGAGGAAGGAACTGAGGCCCAGAGGGGAGAAAGGACTGGAGGTTGGGATCCCGCTGGAGTCTTGGACCTCCCTCTACCCACTCCCCGCAGCGGGGAGTGATTTGGGCACAGCAGATGAAAGCTATCTTAACTCTTCAAGCTCCCCCTTCATCCCTGAATGTGCTGCTCCTCTCAGAGATGGTGTGAATAACCATCTCATTTCCTCCGTGTGTGTCCTCACTGCCTAAATGTCGTCTTTTCAGAGCATTTTATTTTTGAAAAAAGTGTCTCCTTGCCACACCAAGTCTGTGGATGAGGAGACCTGTCTTTCCCCCTTTAACTGCTGCAAACTGATGGATGGACCAGCCCAGGCCTTGAAGGTGACCCGAGGTTCTTGTTTGCCTTTTCTTTGTAGAAGCTTTGTTTGCTCTGGGCCCAGAAGAGCTCAGATCCTTACAGGACAAGGATGACCCCGATGCGAAGGTACCAGAGTCTTCTCTAGATTCCCTAGTGTCTCCCCAAGTCTGCCGAACAAAGCACTTTGAAGGAAAGGAGGTTGGAGTCTGAGTAGAGGACAGGCCAGTCCTTTTCTGAGCAGCCACATTGGTTTCTCCTCATCCCCACAAAGTGTCTCCCCTTTGCCCTCCCCAAGAGCTATCACCACACTTAACCAACCATCCCTAGATGACTTTTCTAAGTTTAATCTGGCTAAACACCCTGTCCTCCTTTCTTGTCCCAAGCATGGTATCTTCAGAGACCATGTCTCCCAAGTAGGAAAGATAAATATGTTTTTAAGGGGAAATTATATCTCTAAATGATTTCTTCAATTAAAGAGAGAAAGGACAAATCAATCAATTGATCATGCAGTCTTTAAGAACTTGAACACCAAACAAAAATCTCCAACTAAGCTAAGTAGAAATTCTGAAAATTAAAGAAGAGATTAGTAAAATTGAGAAAAGAGTATTGATTTGATAAGACTACAAATTGATTATTTTTTTTAAAAAATAGTAAAATAAACAGCTGACTTGATTTAAATAGATAAGAAAACCAAATTTTTCACATGAAAAGTGGAAAATGAGAACTTATAACAATTACATAAGATATAGAGGAAATTATCAGAAATTATTTTGCCTAATTATGTGGTAATAAATCTGATAACTTAGTGAAAGTAGATGAATTCTCACAAAATATGAAATATTCAGAATGACAAAAGAATAGAATATTTAAATCATCAATGTCAGAAAAAGTAATTGAATGATATAACTGAACTTCCAAAGGGCAAAAATTTCCAGAAACAGTTGGATTTTAAAATGAATTTGTCAAACATTCCAAGAAAAGTTAATTTCAATACAGCGTAACTATTCGAAGTAGTAAGAAAGGAAGACACCTTTCTAATCTCTTTCTATAATGCAAATGTGGCTTTGGTACCAAAACCAGGGAGAAATAAAACTAATAAAGAAAAGTGTACACTAATATCACTACTGGACATTGATGTAAAAAAAAAAAACCAATTAGCAAGTTGGCTACTACAACACATTAAAAAGGTTATACATTGTAACTAGATTTTGGTTATACCAGGAAAGCAGTATTCATTCAACATAAGGCATACTATAAATATGAACAAATATTAACCATGTTAATGATATAAAGTATAAAACCCATATGATTATATAAATAGATTCTGGAAGGACTTGTAACAAAATTCACCACTCATTGCTAGTAAAAACTTCAAAAAATATAGGAATAAATCAGCTTTTTCTTATGTAGTCAACAGAATTTAGCTACATCAAAAAGCAAACATTGTGTAATGGAGAAAATTTAAAATCCTTTCCTAGAAGAATAGGGGTATAGAAAGGATGCTCATCGTCACTACTGCTGTTTGCCGTAGTGGTAGAAATGTTAGTTATAGGAATAAGATAAGAAAAAGAAATTGAAGGAATTAGTTTGGGCAAAGAGGAAAGAAATTTATCACTTTTATAGATGATATGATGATGTACTTAGAGAACCCTAGAGAGTCAACAAAAAAGTAATTGAAATAGTAAAAAAACATCAGCAAGGCTTTCAGCATATAAAATAGATCCATGCAAATCATTATTCAGCATTATTAAAAATCCAGCAGGAACAGCTAAAAGAGGAAAATTCTCCAAAATAACTACAGAAGCTGTAAAATATTTGGGAGTGTGTGAATCTAACTATAAAACACTCTTTGAAGAAATACAGGCTTAAATAATTAGAGAAACATATGTCGAGCTAATGTAATGAAATGGTAATACTACCTAAATTAATTTACTTATTCCATGTCGTATTGCTCAAACCCCCAAAAGAATATTTTGTTGAGTTAGAAGGAATAACAAAATTCAAATGGAAGAATGAAAGGTCGAGAATCTCAAGATTAGTTATGAATAAAGGAGGTCTAACTGTACCAGATCTCAAACTATACTACAAAGTGGTGATCATCAGAAAAATTTGGCAATGATTCCTCCAAACAGAGCTTGATCCCTGGAACAAGTTAGGTATACAACATACAGAATCAAACAGTAATGTAGGGTCTGATAAACCCAATGACTCTAGTTATACTATGTGACAAGACCTGTTGGGAAAACTACAGTAGTCTGGCAAAAAAATTAGGTTTAGACTAAGACCTCACAGCATACACCAAGAGAAACTCCAAATGGATATATCATCTGGACATGGAAGGTGATAAATACCATAAATAAATTAGAGGAGCAAAGAAGAAATTACCTTTGAGATACACGCATGTGGAAATAATTCATAATTAAAGTAATAGAGAAGATGACATAAGAAAACTGGATAATTTAGAGTATAGAAAATTAATACACTCCAACTTCTTTAGATTCATTTCTTCAAATAACTCAGCACAATCTCTTGCAATTATTTCATTGTGGCAAGAGCATTTGGCATAGCAATGCCAAGAGAATCAGCTTTGGTGGGGACTTCTAAAGTTACCCAGTACAACTAGTACCTGAACAAGTATACTGTCTATACCTTTCCCAGCAATTTTCCACCGGCACTGAAGCTAGATTCCTCCTTGGATTGGCCCCTACTTCCTGTTTAGTTAGTACAAGTCAACAATATTTATTGAGTTCCCTCTCTAAGCCCAGCACTGAGCCAAGTACTAATAGAAAAATGTGAGCAGCCCCAAACCTGCTCCATACCCTCATCTGGGTCAACTACTTATACCTCCACATCACACCATTCACAACTTAGTAATGATCCATCATTTTTGACCCACCCCTCACATTCTAATACAATAACAGCTAACATACATGTAATTCTCTGAGTTTTATGAAACAATTTTCATTCACTATTTCATTTGATCCTTGCACACAACCCCATGGCATAGGTATCTTCTATATGAAAGAAAGCAGCATGGTACAGTGGGAAGTATTTACTGTATTTGGAATAGGACTCTAAGGCTCAAATATAACATTTGTTATACATTACCTTGTGATATTTAAAAGCAATTTGCTATTTTTACTTTTCATGTAACAAGTATTTTTTGTTAATCTGTTGTTCTTTCTAACCCCACCTTAAGCCAATTAAAAAAAACTAAAGTAAAACTCTCAATGCATAGATACATAGTCCAGGCAAAACAAATTCTTACACTCACCATGTCAGAAAAGTATGAAGCCTTCTGCACTTTATATTCATTACCTCTCTGTGGCAGGAGGCAAGAGAAACATTTCATCTTTTTTTTTTCTTTTGGACTTGTGTTTTATCATTGTGTTGATGAGTGTCTCAAAAACCTTTCAGAGTTTTTCCTTAGTGATGTTACTACATTATATAAAACCTCCTAATTCTGTTCACTTCACTCTGCATTAGTCCATAGAGGTCTTCCCACTTGCCTTTGAAATTGTTCATTTCATCATTTCTTATGGCACAATCATACTCCATTACATTCACGTACCACCATTTGTTTACCTGTTCCCTGGGGTAGGTGCCTGGTACAAGCAGACCCCAGACCTGCCCTGGCCATTCCTCACTAAGAAGACATCCTCTTAATTTCCAATTTAGGGCTACCATGAAAAGGACTGCTCTGAAGATTTTTGTAGGTATCGATTATTTTTCTCTTTCTTTAATTTCTTTGGAATATGGGCCTGGTAATGGTATAGATGAGTCAAGAGGTCTGTACAATTTCTGCATATAGTGCTTTCCAGAATGTATGGTCCAATTCATGTCTATGCCAACACTGCACTAGTGTGCCTGTTTTCCCACAAACTCCAACATTTCTTTACTTCTCCTTTTTGTCATTTTGGCATCCTGATAGTGGCAATCAGAGTGCTAGAGATGTTTAAATTTACATTTCTATAATAATTAGTGATTTAAAGCATTTTATATGATTGTTCATAATTTAGATTTCTTCCTTTGAAAATTGCCTGTTCATATCCTTTAGGGACTAGCTTGTAATCTTAGTAATTTAAATCAGTTCCTCATACAGCTTTGATCTGGTACCTTTTTCAGAGAAACTTGTTGAAAAGGTATTTTCTGTTACCTCTTCCCTTCTCATTTTTCCTATATTGGGTTATTTAATGGAAAACATTTAATTTTCTATACTGTAAACTTTCCAGTTTGTATTCTGCCATCTTAATGCACTTTACTTAAAGGCATTTAACACATGAAAGAGGAATATGTCAATTTGTCAATCAAGTCAGAAAATTTATCCCCAAGTTGAAAATAGCATATGGGAGCAAGGAGTTTGGGGGGAGAACACTGGACCATGATTCTTGTCTTTGTTCTGCCATTGACTAGCTTCGAACACCTGGACAGATCATTGCACTTCTCTAAAGCTTGGTTGGCTGATGTGTAAAATACCAGTGATTGTATCTGGTGACTGTCAGGACTATTGCAAGAACCAATGGAGATGATAATTAAGTGTGAGTTCTTTGAAAATGAAAAAAGCAGGACACATGTGTGAGATGTTATTGCAGAAAATGCTAACAATCCAATAGAGCTACTCAAGGTCAGACTGGCACATGCCATACTATGCTGGCATACAGTGGCACAGACAGGGCATCTCCTTTTCTGCTTCCATCCCTTTGTACGGTATGTCTGGTGTGCCTGGATTTCTTTTTGTCTTTACCTACACATCTTAGACTATCATGCTCACCCTCTATTGAAGATTCAGCTTAAATTCCACCTCAGTGGATTCCCCCCATTCATTCTTAGGGCCACTCATCATCCCCACACTGAAAATTATATTGTTTTTCTTTTTTTCTTTTTTTTCTTTTATATATTTTATTTAATATTTTAGTTTTCAACATTGATTTCCATAAGATTTTGAGTTACAGATTTTCTCCTCATTTTTACCCTATCCCCCATTCCAACATGGTATATATTCTGATTGCCTCATTCCCCAGGCAGCCCTCCCTTCTTTCACCCACCCCCATCCGCTTTCTCCTTAATTTTTTGTAAGGCAGGATAGATTTCTATGCCCCATTCCCTATATATCTTGTTTCCCAGCTGCATGCAAAAAACAACTTTTGTATTTTTTAAAAATCTACTTTTAAAACTTTTGAGTTCCAAATTCTCTCCCCTCTTCCCTTGCTACCCACCCTCCTTAGGAAGGCAAGCAATTCAACACAGATCACACATGTATCATTATGTAAAACACTTCCACAATGCTCATGTTGTGAAAGGCTAACTGTATTTCCTTCCATCCTATCCTTTCCCCCCTTTATTCAGTTTTCTACCTTGATCCTGTCCCTTTTTAAATGTGTTTGCTTTTGATTACCTCCTCCCCCAATCTGCCTTCCCTTCTGTCATCCCCCTTTTTTATCCCCTTCCCCTTACTTTCCTGTGGAGTAAAATAACCAATTGAGTTTGCATGTTATTCCCTCCTCAAGTTGAATCCGATGAGAGTAAGATTCGCTCATTCCCCCTTACCTGCCCCCTCTTCCCTTCCAACAGAACTACTTTTTCTTGCCACTTTTATGTGAAATAATTTACCCCATTCTATCTCTCCCTGTCTCCTTCTCTCAATATGTTCCTCTCTCAACCCTTAAATTTATTTCAATTTTTAAATATCATCCCTTCATATTCAACTCATCCTGTGCCCTCTGTCTATATTCCCTTCAACTCCCCTGATACTGAGAAAGGTCTCATGATTTACACACATCATCTTTCCATGGAGCAATGTAAACATACCAGTTCAACTTTAGTAGGTCCTGTATGAATTCTCTTTCTTGTTTACCTTTTCATGCTTCTCTTGATTCTTGTATTTTAAAGTCAAATGTTCCATTCAGCTCTGATCTTTTCACTGAGAAAGCTTGAAGTACTCTATTTAATTGAAAATCCATATTTTTCCTTGAAGCATTATACTCAGTTTTGCTGGGTAGGTGATTCTTGGTTTTAATCCTAGCTCCTTTGACCTCTGGAATATCATGTTCCATGCCCTTCGATCCCTTAAGGTAGAAGCTGCTAGATCTTGTGTTATCCTGATTGTATTTCCATAATACCAAAATTGTTTCTTTCTGACTGCTTGCAGTAGTTTCTCCTTGACATAGGAACTCTGGAATTTGGCTACAATATTCCTAGGAGTTTTCTTTTTGGGATGCTTTTCAAGAAGCAAAGAGTGCATTCTTTCAATTTCTGTTTTACACTCTGGTTCTAGAATATCAGGGCAGTTTTCCTTGGTAATTTCTTGAAAGATTTTTTCTGGTCTCTTTTTTTTGATCATGGCTTTCAGGTAATCCAATAAGTTTTAAATTATCTCTCCTGGGTCTGTTCTCCGAGTGAGATATTTTGCATTGTCTTCCATTTTTTTTGTTCCCCTGGATCTGTTTTATAATATCTTGGTTTCTCATGAAGTCACTGGCTCCCACTTGCTCAAATCTAATTTTTAAGGTGGTATTTTCTTCAGTGGTCTTTTGGACCTCCTTTTCCATTTAGCTAATTCTGCCTTTCAAGGCATTCTTCTCCTCATTGGCTTTTTGGGGCTCTTTTGCCATTTGAGTTAGTCTATTCCTTAAGGTGTTATTTTCTTCAGTATTTTTTGAGTCTCCTTTAGCAAGTCATCGACTTGTTTTTCCATGATTTTCTTGCATCACTCTCATTTCTCATATCAATTTTTCCTCTACTTCTCTTATTTGCTTTTCCAAATGTTTTTTGAGCTCTTCCATGGCTTGAGCCCAATTCATATCTTTCTTGGAGTCTTTTAGGGTAGGCTTTTTGACTTTGTTGACTTCTTCTGGTTGTATGTTTTGATCTTCTTTGTCACCAAAAAAAGAATCTTGAGTTTGAGTCTGAGTTTGCGTCTGAGTTTGTGTTTGGTGCCTGTTCGTGTTCCCAACCAACTACTTGACCCTTGGAGCTTTTTGTCAGGATATGACTGCTTGTAGAGTAGAGAGTACTTTGTCCCAAGCTTTAGGTACCAAGCTCTGCTCTTTTCAGAGCTACTTCCACTCCAGCATTACCCCAGGGTCTGTCACAGCAGCGCTCCTCCTCCCCCAAGAAGCACCAACCAGGACCACAATACAGATGCAAGCAGGGCACAGCAAGAAATTCTGGCTTTGTGCCCACAAAACTTTCCTTGCACTCCCTCTCTGATCCACTGCTAGATTCCTCCCACCATATGAGCCAGGGACTCGAGAGACAGCTGACACTATAACTCTGGAAGGAGCCTTAGGATCTTCCTGCTGTTGCTCCCGCCAGATTGAACCTTCTCCTCCACTACCACTCCACTCCTCCACTCCAACTGGCAGCTGGACAATTCTGAAATTGATCCCACAGTTTCCCCCTAACCTGTTGTTTGGTGTTTGTAGGTTGAGAAGTCTGGTAAATGCCATAGCTCACTGTTTCATGGCCCCAAGGCCTCTTCAGCCTGGCTGACTCCGGGTCTGGTCTGTCCCAGAGTGGCCCATGCTGGGCTGCCCTCCCTCTCAGCATTGTGCAATAGACCATTCCCTGCAACCATCCAGGCTCTTGTGGGCTGGAGACCTGTTTCCCTCTGCTACTTTGTGGGTTCCACACTTCTGGAATTTGTTCAGAGCCATTTTTACAGGTGTTTGGAGGGATTCGAGGGAGAGCTTATGCAAGCCCTTGCTTTCCAGATGCCATCTTGGCTCTGCCCACTTTCTTTTTTTTTCTATAAGTATCTTGTGAATGTGCTCTATCTACTGGAAGGCTATAAGTTTCTTGAGGTCAGGGATTCTCTCATTTTTGTATTGGTATCTCCAGTGCCCAGTAAAGGACTGGGCTTATGCTTCACACTGGGAAAAAAAATCTTGCTTAATTGAGAGGCTCAAAAGAAAGGGAGTCCATTTGCGTTAATACCCACCAAAGACAATGGCTTTTTATAAACACATTTTATGCCCCCAATGAAAACCATGTTGGGCATGTCTGGCTTGGGATACTCTTTTCAATAGCCAAATTCATCCATAGCTCAGAAGGCCCACAATGGTCACCACTTTTTTAAGGAGTTCAGAAGCAAGACACTTATATAGAGAATAGACAAAGTCATAGAGGAAGGGCTGGGCTGCAGTGAGTAACATGTTTTTCATGCTCTGCCCAAAAGTGATCTGATCTGTGTTGCCAGAGAAGCTTCTTGGGATATAAGAAGAAGGATTTGGGCACCTAGTGCTGACCAAGTCAAGACTACATAGCATTCTGGGCCCAAAGTAGGCATCAGGCAAAGATTGTACAGGGCTACCATTGGGCCACAGGGAAGGAATGGATTAGTGAAGACAGCATCAAAGGCCATGT
>JAQQSZ010005221.1:0-13926 GCA_028646595.1 Phalanger gymnotis
CTGGGGGCCATCAGGGACCAGCCATTTCAGGGTGACTGAGCTGTTGCTCCGGGCATCCATCCTGAGGTCTTGGACCTCATTGGGCACTGGGTGAGAAGTGAGAACTAACAGTGGGTAGGGGAAGGCTTGCCATCCCCCCCAACCACCCAAGAGCAGAGGTGAGAGCCTGAGTCCTTGCCTTGGCCTGGTGGGGAAGGAAAGATGCTCCCCAACAAAGGGGCCTGTGAGCTTGAGGACAAGCGGGACCTAGTGAAAGCTTCTGGGTCCTAATGAGGCCAAATGAGACTATAAGAAGTCTAGGGTCTTGAAGAGAGCTGTGGAGGATCTCCCAAGGCCTGGAGAGTCCTAATGAGGCTCCTTCTTGGGCCCTTTTTCTGCATCTTTTTTGTCTTTGCTCATTTGGGTACAGGCCACCTTCTCCATCTCCTCCAATAGAATGTAAGGTCAGGAGGGCAGAGACTATGTTCCTTTTGTCTTGGAGTCCCCAAGACCTCCTTCAGCACCTGGCATGCTGTGAGTGTATGAGGAAAGGCAGACTGTTTGAGAGTGATGCCTGCTGAGGCCAGCTCTGGAAGGAAGCTCAGTGCATCCACATGTGAGCTTTGGCTCTACCCTGGGGTTGTAAGCACAGGGGAGGGAGGGAAGAGGAGCAGACTGTGGCCAGGACGATTGGGCCCCTCCAGGGTGACAAGACTGGAAGCCAGAGGTCCCTTCTTCCCCCTCCTCTCTTCCCAAAGACCACCAGTCTTTGGAGAGGGGCAGGGTAGAAGAGATGGCCTCTGAGGCCCCTTCCTGCTCTCAGATTCTGTCATTCTGGGCTCAGGCCTGAGCTCTAGGTCCTCTCAGAGTAGGCCCACCAGAACCTAGCCCACCTGCCCCAGAAACAGCCCAGCACAGCCCCCATCTCACCTGTGGCCTCCTGGATGCTCTGGCCAGAGCTGTTGACACCATTCTTTGAAGCCCTCACTGTGAAATTGTACAATGTGGCAGGACTTAGGGTGACCACCGTATGCTCCATCTCTGTTGTGTGGTCTTGACCAAGAAGGCCATCCTCTGTACCCCAGCTGACCCAGTAGGTGTAACCTTCAGGCTGGGGGCCATCAGGGGCCAGCCATTTCAGAGTGACTGAGCTGTTGCTCCGGGCATCCATCCTGAGGTCTTGGACTTCATTTGGCACTGGGTGAGAAGTGAGAACTAACAGTGGGTAGGGGAAGGCTTCCAATCCTCCCCAACCACCCAAGAGCAAAAGTGAGAGCCTGAGTCTTTGGATCGGCCTGGTGGGGAAAGAAGGATGCTCCCCAAAGGGGCCTGTGAGGACTAGTGGGTCCCAGTGGGGCCAGGGGATCTATCAGTATGTGATGACCTCCAGCCATCCCTTTGCTTCAAGCTTCTCCCCACTTTCCACTAGAATCATAAGGACCTGAGACATTCAATGAGGCATAAGGAAGTCTAGTGAAACCTAATGAGATAGTAAATGCCAGTCCTAGCAAGCTCTCAATCAACCAGTCTCCATTTATTAAGTGCCTACTATGTGCCAGGTGTTGTGCTAAGCCCTGGAGATACAAAACGAAGCAGAAGAGAGCCCCTGTCCTCAAGGAGTTTACAATCCGATGAGGGAGATAGCATGCAACCAAATATATGCAAAGCAAGCTATAGAAGGGACAAATAGGAAATAATCAACATGGAGAAAACACTGAAGAGGGGCTGGGGAAAGCTTCCTGTCCGCTATAGCAAGGACCGGTGAGGTCTGGACCTAGAAAATGCCCAGGATGGAGCCCAGGGCCACCATCTGCTCCTCCTCCCTCCCTACCCCAGGGCAGGGCCGAAGCTCACATGTGGATGCATTGAGGGTCATTTCAGAGCTGCTTCCCTCCACTCTGACAGTGAACTCATATGTGGTCCCAGGTTCAAGGTCCTCCACAGTGTACTGCGTATCTGATGTGCCATCTGTCCCAATGAACTGGCCATCCTTAGCCCAGGTGACAGTATAGTTCTTATTAGGTGGCTCCCACTTCAGGGTGATGGAGATATTCGTCTGCTTGTCTACATATAAGGCTGAGATCTCATCCTGGGCTGACAGGCAGGGAAGGGGATGATCAGCTAGGGAGGCACTCTGGACTCCCCAAACCCCTTGCCCAACCAGCTTAGCTCGGCCCTCTGTGGGGGTAACACAAGGCCTCTTGGGAGATGTCTACCACTTACCAGCTGCCAAGGACACTGTCCAGCTCACCAGTACCTGTTGGGAAGAAGACACGAAAGGTACCCCAGAGCCCTGCAGCCGAAACCAGGCAGGGCTGGAATTCCCTCTTCCTTCAGCTCCTCCTTCAGACAAAGTTCACCCCCATCTCAGCCCGCCCATTTTCTTGAAAGGAAGAAGGAAGGAGACCGAGGGAAACCCAAGTCTGTGACTCAGTGCAGCTGACAACACTCAGCCATCACTGTTGGCTCCAGGCCAAGAGAGTTAGCTCCGAGTGCAAGGCAAGGGGAGGCAGGTTGGGGGACCGGATGCTTGGACTCCTGGGAAGAGAAGGAGGCTGGAAAGCTGAACCCCCAGGACAAGCTTCCGGGTGAGTGGCATAGGAGAGCTAACAATCTGATGTCATAGGCGGGACCCAGGAGTCCCAGTCCTTGGAACTTCCCTCTAGCTTATCCCCTTTAAGGGTCCAGGCCTTCAGGCCCAAAGACCACTCTGTCAGGGACCCCATCCATTCCTCTAGCTCCCAGTCCCTCAGGAGCTTAGGAGTCCCCAACCCCCACAAGCCTTGGCCACCCAGGGACTTGGGTGTGTGAAGCGGCAGCCCCTTCCCCCATAGCAGGGACACTCACCACCACCACACTGAGCAGATGCCAGGGCCCAGGGGAGAGCCCACTCATGACTCCAGACACCGGAGGAAAACAGAGGAGAGGGAGGAGGGAGAGAGAGGAGAGGAGACAGACCGATGTCCGGGGCTCCCAGTCTACACTCTCCTTTTGGACTTTCACCCCGGCTGCTTCTCCTTTCTCTGAGTTCCAGGTGACACAGGTAATAGCCTTGGGTGGAGGAGGCTGGAGGGGGGGAAGGGGAGGAGGAAGAGAAGTGGGGGGAAGCCGACAAAGAGAAGGGGCTGACCCCTTCGTGCCCTCCACACACCCCAGCCTGCCCTCCCTCCCCTCCTCTTCATTCCTCAGACCCAGCCTACATTCCTGCCCACAACACCCAGAAGCAATGGGTGACTGGCTCTTCTCACTGGCGTCTCCTTTTTAACAAATAAGGAAACTGAGGCTGAGAGGCCCAGAGCTCAAAGGCAAAGGGAATCATCTGTGGAAGCCTTCGAGACTGTCCCCAACCCCACCATTTTATGGAGAATTGGTGAGTTCCAGGCTCATAATGCCTGGCTCCAGACTATTGAAACGCAGTCCTGGGCCTTCTAAATAGACAAACAGAGGAAACATTTATCAAGCATTGCTATGTAGCAGGCATTGTGCTAAATCCCAGGGACACAAACAGAAGCAAAAGCAAGACAATCCATGCCCTCAAGGAGCTTATACTTTAATGGGAGAAGGCAAAAACACATAGAGGGAAGGTGGGGGAGAGGCTACCCTTTCAAGTACCCCTTTGGAAGACTCTTCTTCCTGAGTTCAAATCCAGCCTCAGACACATGCTGGGCAAGTCACTTAACCCTGTTTGCCTCAGTTTCCTCCTCTGTAAAATGAGCTGTAGAAGGAAATGGAAAACCACTCCAGTATCTTCGCCAAGAAAACCCCAGATGGGGTCATGAAGAGTCACGACTGAACAACCAAACATTCACCCGCCCTACTCCTCACATTACCTATCCCTCAGCTCTTTCCCACCTACCCCACCAGATCGCCACACAGCTCAGTTACCAAAGGGAAAAAAAGAGCTTAGAAACCAAAAATGTCAAGTCTCTCATTTTATGAGAAAAGTTAACAGGCCCAGGGAGAGTTGATGACTTTTCCCCAAAAGTGAAAGGCACAGGGCCTCGGTAAGATGGAGATTAGACAGGGGATAACCTAGCAAATCCACAGCCTTCTCTGGAAAGAAAGTAGACCCCCAAGGCACCAAAAGAGGTGCTCTCTGGCCCTCCCTGGCCCTCCCACAGTTACAGACAACCAAGGCCTTTTCAATATCAGCTTTACTCAGGGTCAGGGGAAGGTGGTGGTGTAGACACGGAGGGACGGGCATCACATCTAGGGATTTAGTGGGCACCGGGGAGAGCAGGCCTCAAACCAAGAGGATGGTGGGTAATAGAGGAAAGAACCAGGACTGTGAGGGAGGGGATCATGGGGAATGGGGAGAAAAAATATCAGTGGGGGGCAACATCAGCCAGAATGGGGGGAGTAGTACTGGAACCAAAGGGATCATGAGTAAGGATGAAAAAGCATCAGGATGGGGCTTGGGGGGGAGGGTACAGGTAAGGTAGGGTAAGCATGGGAAAGGGAAGGATTGTGAATAACTGGGGAGGCCTAGGACCCCCTAGGAGGGCATGTGTTTAATGGGGAGCCAAGCCCTGGGGAGTGGCAGATCCGGAAGGTGATGAGCTGACAGGAGGGCTCTCGAGTGCCCAGCTCCAAGTAAGATTGCCTGTCAGCAGCGAGGGCCCAATGAAGGTGCTAGGACCCAGGCAGGGAGCAGCGCCTCCCTGGAGCCTGTCGTCTTTGAGAGGGGGGCCCGTCGAGCTCAGTCGGCTTTGGGGGCCCTGGCCTCCATCGTGGACAGAGCCAGCAGGGCTTGGGCCGAGTAGTAGGTGACCATGACGATCAGGCGGCCTGGGAGCAGCGGCCGGATGAAAGCGTCCCAGGCCAGGACGGCGTCCGAGAAGCTGAAGAGCAGGCCACCGAGGGCCACGGGTCCACCTCGGGCCAGCGCCCGCCACAGCATCAGAGCCAGGATGGCCACGTAGACAGCCACAGGAAGCCACAGGTCAGAGGGGAGGTGAGGCTGCAGGAGCCCAAAGTAGAGGCCGGAGATGGCCGCCACAGACCCCAGGAAGGCCAGGCGGATGGGGAGCCAGCCCAGGGCCCTCAGATAGAATAGATGAGCCAAGGCGAAGGCCGCCATGCCTGCAAAAAAGGGTGCGGGATTGGGAGCCGGAAGGCCACCGTCACCAGGCTGGCCTGGACCTGCTCTGGGTGGGAATCCTACCTCTAATTCTTGCCAGCCGTGTGACCCAGGGAAAGGCCCTTCCCCACTCCAGGGCTCACCTTCCCAGGCTATAAAATCCCATGAATTAGGGACGTTTACATGAGAGAAAAGGAGGCTGGGGTGGGGACTGTTTCAAGTCTCGGGGTTCACCCAAGCTCTCAGAGAGTGGATTTGAACCCAGGTCACACGGCCCATCTTCTGCTAGCTCCGTGTCCAAGGCCTCAGAATCAGGAGTCTCACTGGGAGCCCCTGGAAACCAGTCTCTCCCCTTTCCTAACAAGGGCATCAAACTCAGTCTCTAGGCCTCTTGTAGCTCTGAAGTTTTAGGAGCAATCACACCCCAGGATCTTCTTCTCAATAGCATCTGACAAATGGTCACAACCTCTGCTTGCATCCTACTGGGGATGGGGAACTCATTACCTACTGAGCAAGACTCTTTCACCGTCAGCCATCAGAGGAACTTGGTTCAGTTCTGCCTCTGATCCTATCTGTTCGACTTTGGGCAAATCGCCTCCCCTTCCTGAAGTGAGGGAACTGTATTACCCCCCACCCCTCCTCTTCTCCAAGTCACACAGCTGCCCTTCCTAGGACCTCATCCCAGGTGGGGACCCCACATCAAATCCAACCCCTTCCTTCGAGGCCAGAGAAGGACCTGGCCTCCTCCCACACCTTTGGGACCCCCTCCTTGCAGAGTCTGGATGGTGGAGACCTGGCAGGGACTTTCTCGTGGCCACATTCTGGAAGGAACCTTAGTCATGTTCCAGCCTCTTCATTTTACGAGGTTCAGAAGGCCAAGGGGCTTAGCCAAAGCCCCAAGGAACCCAGGTGTTTTGGGCCTTCTGCCCCTGACTCCTGATTCAGGAATTTTTGGCAAGATTATCAAGGAAGGAAAAAGACAAGGACTGTCCCCCCATGGGCCTTCGCTCTCATCCTGTCCAGACACCCGAGCCCCACCCTGCTGCTTCCCACTCACCAAAGAGGAATTGGTCGGGCCAGATGAGGAAGACGTCACCCAAGGCAGAGCAGAGGAGGCCTGCCTGGATGAATCCGCAGTGGGGTCTCCTGGGGGCAGTGGTGTGGACCGAGAGCGCCAGGCAGAGGATGGGGAGGCATTTGACCAGGGCGCTGGTCCAGCCGGGCTGGTCTGAGGGCAGCCAGAGGACAAAGTAGAGGGTGCAGGAGGCAAGGAAAGGCACCAGAGTCAGGGCCAGGAGCCAAGTCTAGAGGGGGACAATGGCAGGTGGCCAAGGGGACCCAGGCCAGCGGGGCTAGCCCAGGTGCCCAGGCCAAGCATCCAGCCCTCAGCCTCAGCCCCCTGAAGACCTAGGGGCCCAGTTCCCTGCCCTTTGGGGCTCTGGACCCCCTCCCACCTCCTTCCCCACTTCCTCGGGGACCCTCGAGTATCCTCCCACTCCTCCTCTACCCCATCGACAACCCAGGAATCAAGCTGCTCTCTCAGCTTCCCGCGGAGACCTCCCAGTCAGGGGTGGGATAGGGATGGGGTCTCACATCTAGAGTGTGCCTCCTCCCGGATTCCCTTCCATGAGCAGCCATGTTTGTCCAGACACCCCCAGCATCGTGTGACCTAGGCATGGGGAGAAGGGTGGTGAATGGGGGCGTTTGGTTACACTTTAACCTGAAAACCGTCCCCATGGACTCTGGGCTGATAACGGGGTCGGAGCTCCCTCCCTTCCACCTCCCTCAGGATGGCAACAGGACCCACCTTCCACACCATGAGCCAGGGGCCTTACTTCTCCCCGCTCCCGCCCATCCCACTCCCTTTTAAGAGGACCCCCCCACCCTCCCGACTTGAAGCTGGAAGCTCATCTGGCCCTATCCAGAGCGCGCGGGGCCCTGGCTCTGCTCCTGACTCCCTGGGGACCCAGCCAGCATTCAAATCAGGTCTTTTCGGTTCAATTGCCAGGTCCGCAAAGGGATCGGATCCATCGCCTCCCCAAAAAATGTTAGCCAGGGCCCCCAGGCCCCATGGATGCAGAGCTCTGATCTGTGGAGAGGCCTCCCTGAGTTCTCCTTTCTTCTCCCTCCCCACCAAAAAAAAGCCTTCTTGACCCCTTCCATCTGCTCTAGCTCTGGCCTTAGCGTGGAGGTCAGAAAGGCTGAACTTTTCGCAGCCCTCCTTCCCCTTGACCTCTCTGCGGCCCTTGACACTAGTGATCGCCCTTCCCCCCTCCCCGGCTCTGTGTTTTCAGGATGTGTGTGTGTGTGTGTGTGTGTGTGTGTGTGTGTGTGTGTGTGTCTCCCGGTTCTCCACCTCACTCTCTGACAGCTCCTTCTCTGTCCTCTGCTGGGGATCCTCTTCCAGATCAGGCCCTCTCATGTAGGCGTCCCCCAGAGTCTGTCCCAAACCCTCTTCCCCCTCAATGCTACTTCACTTGGGGAGCTCCTCAGCTCCCACGGATCCAACCGCCGCCTCCATGCCGATGACTCTCAGGTCTACCCCTCCCGACCTGACCTATCTACTGAATTCCAAGCTTGCATCTCCAGCCGCTTTTCAGATGTCTTGAACTGGCCATGCGGTAGACATTTTAAACTCAATTTTCCTTCTCCCTGAACCCTCCTCCACCCCTCTGCCCTTCCCTGGGACTGCAGAGAGCACCCCCATCCCACCAGTCCCTTGGACTCCCAACCTAGGCATCACCCTGGACTCTCATTGCCCCATATCAAACATGGTGCCGAGGCCGTCCTCTGGAATATACCCCTCCTCTGCTCTGGCCCTGCCCCCACCCCACTGCACCTCGCCTATTACAGGTGCCTGCAGGTGAGTCTGCCTGTCCCAAGGCCCTCCCCACTGCAGTACATCCTTCATTCAGCCACCAAAGGGATTTTGCTAAAGCACAGGGCTGCCGGCGTCACCCGTAATCAATAAGGCCCAGCGGCCCCCTCTCTCCTCCTGGATCGTCTCCAGAATCCCCTGACTGGCGTATGAAGCCCTCGGTGGTCTTCTTACATGGCGCTCCCCAGCCCGTCCTCTTGGCCACAGTGATCCCGGCCTCCTGCCCGTTCCAAGAACGAGATGCTCTGTGGTGTCCCAGCTCTGGCCATTCCCTTCAGCTGGGATCCAGGCCTGGAGCTCTCTCCTCCTCCCCTCAGGCTCCCAGCCTCCCAGAGTCCTAGGTTGGGCAGGAAGCCTTCCCCAGCCCCTCATTTCTAGCCCCTTCCTTCCCTCTCTGATTTCCTCCTTATCTCGTAGACAGCTCGTTTATACACCTTTGTTCGCTTGTCTTCTCTACCAGACCGTAAGCTCGAGATTGAGGACCAGGGCCGGCTTCTGCCTTCCTTTGCATCCTCCATGATTAGCACGGTGCCTGGCACATCATGGGTGGTTAATGCTTTTTGACTGGCTGAATTTCAGAGCTTGGAGGACCTCCGGGCCTGGAGAGTAGACCCTGCTCTTTCCTTGTGCCCCTTTCCCTTGGAGAGGGGACCAGTCTTCCTCTGCTTGGGTGCTCTGGAGAAGCCTAGCTCTACAAAGGATCTGGGGACCCCATCTCTGAGCACAATGTGCAAGCTGGATACCACCTCCTGGAAGCCTTCCATGTCCTGACACTGAAGGGACTGGAGAAAGGTGGTCCAAGGTCTAGTGCCTCCCCTCCTACCTCACCCCAAGCAGGGCCTCAGATGCCATCTTTTCTTTAGCTGAACTCAGAGCCACACTTGTGGGCCACAAGGGGCATATCTTTGAGGGGGGCCTCATCCCCTCACACCTTGGGGCAAAGTCACTGGGAACTGGGAACAGGCTTCCTGGGCTATTGCTGCCCTTGAGGCCACCTCCACCTGGGGGCCTCTTGGTTTCCCAAGAATGGGTGACACCGGTTCACTCTATGATAGCCCGGTCAGAGAATGTCAGGACCATTTAGTCTGACCTGGATGGCACCCTCAGTGGAAGCAGCCCATCCCAGTCTGGGATGCTCCAACACCCCTCTCTGTCATCCCAGGACTTCAGAGAATGGGGCCCCAAGCTGATGGCTGGCAAGCCCCTCTGCTGCCTCCCCCCTCCCCAGTCACTTTCTGTCTCTGGAACCCTCTGACCTCCATCCTGGACCTCATCCCCTCACAGAAACCAGGCCATCCTGTGGCCAGTGGGGGCTCCTTCTGTCAGAGACAATAGCCAGAGCCGGGAGAAGGGGTGGGGGCCCAGGCCTTGCTCCCCAGTGCAGCAACCTCCACTTTGAGGCTCCCTCCAACAGGTCCTGGCTGTCATGATCCAGTCTGTGGGTCCCCTAGTCTGTCTCCCAGTTTTCCTCTGCCACCTGACCCATCCTCTCTTCCTGCTTTTGATGCTTGCTATCCATGTGACCTGAGGTGACCTCTTCCTCATCGTCCACGATGCTCCAATGTTGGACCAGCTTGCTTCTGAGGTCCCTTCCCTATGGTCCTTGGAGGCATCGCTGCTGCCCCTTCATTCCTGCTGGCCTCACAGCTGATGGCCATGAGCCAGTCTCACCGTCACCATAAGCGGAGCCCCCCAGGCCCCAGAGCTCTGGACTTCTTCTCCCCTTCCTTTCTCCCTCTGCCTCAGTGCTCCTCTTCACCAGGCCCTTCAGGGCTCTCTCTTCTTCCAGTCACTTCCCAGCTCTCTGGCCTCCCTTTCCTCCCTTCCCAGGCCTGGTCCTTGGCTAACCACTACCTTTGGCCCTTCTCTTTCCTCCACTCATGACTTGACGGTCCTTGGTCCTCAGTCCCCCTAGTCCTCTGCTTTCTCTGCTCCTACTCCTGAGCTGCTGTATTCAGGACAAGGAAATCTGGAAATCCTTTAATTACAGATTCACGTTGTTTAGTCTCAACTAGGCCCTCACTGCTTTCCAGCAATCCATGGCTCCCTAGTGTCCCGTCACTACCTGGCTTCTACTTACCTCTTCCAGAACAATCTTCCCTTCCTCACAATCTTGGCATTCCAGTCAAACTGGCTTTCTTACCATCCCCAGAAGAGATCATACCCATGCTGGGAATGCCCTCCTGCCATACCTTCTCCTCCCAGGACCCTCGCTCAGGGGCTCTCTCCTCATCCCTCCAGTTACCAGTGCTCCCACTGAAATGACTTGATGTATATGATGTAGCCAATGCTACAGTAGCCAGTGAAACGTAAGGTCCTTGAGGACAAGCACTGTCTCAATCAATAACTGATTGGACTGAATCCTTTTGTTGTTTCTTGATGGACTCCATATTACCCTCTCTCTCAGCTGCTCTTCAAAACCTTTCAGTCCATTTGACAAGCATTTATGAAGTGCCTACTATGTGCCAAGCAGTGGGTACGCAAAGACAAAAACGTGAAGTGAGACCTGCCCTCAGGGGGGTTACCTCCTATTAGGTGGAAACAAGCAAGCAAGCGATCAATAAGCATTCATTAATGTGCCAGGCAATGCGCTAGACATTGGAAACACAAATATATAAACAGGCAGCCCCTGCCCTCATGGAACTTATATTTTACTGAAGGGAAGCAACATATTCACAGATATGAAAACCAAGACAGGGACCAGCCAGGAATTACATTCCTATAGGGAATTTCCAGGTGAGGAAACTCCCTTCACCAATGCAGGTGGGCACCTTCTCTACGATGGACCTTCTTAGAGCACTGAGAGGTTAATTGTCTTGCCCATAGTCACACAGCCAGTAGGTGGCAGGGGTAATAAGACTCGAAGCCAGGCCTTCCTGGCTCAGAAGCTGACTCTCTGGCCACTATTCCACTACAACCTGTTTGATGGAGGGTACTAACAACTGAGAGAGCCTTGAGGGGAGCCAGAGATGAAGAGGGAGAATATTGTAGGCAGGGGTCACTGTCTGTGCAAAGACACGGAGGAGGGAAATAGAATGGTGTTTCCAGGAAATAGCACGTGAGCCAGTTTGGCAGGAATGTGGTGTGCTTTGGGAAAGGAATGCATGACCATCCTGGAAAGAGACTAGGGCCAGGCTATAAAGGGCTTTAAATAGTGAAGGAGCGTGTGTTTTATTCTACAGGCAAGAGGAGAAAATGAAGCCTCTTGAGCAGGAGCACAGCCTGGTCAGGCGTGTCTTTTTGGCAGGTATTTGAAGAATGGACTGGTGAGCGAAGAGGTGGGAAACTAGGAACGGGTGATGAGGGCTTGACCCAAGGCGGCCACTGCGTGAGGGGAGAGAAGGCTAAGGATGTGCAGTGAGATGGATGGAGGGTTTGAGCATGAGTTGGAGGCTATACACCTGAAAGATGGGCAGGACAATCCTGGCCTGGCCAGAAGAGGGGAGTTTGGTCTGGGGAGATGAGGATGAGACAAGTTTCCATGCCCTTTGACATGCCTTTAGGATGTCCTGGGGGAGATATCCAGGAAGGGTGTGGAGATGCAGTTTGGCAGACTGCAGAGGGACTGGGCTGGATCTGTAGGCATGGGGTCTTCTGTACTACAAAGGTCATTGAATCCATGGGAGCTGAGGAGATTATCAGGGAGAACATGGAGAAGGAGGAGAAGAGGGTCTAGGACCGAGGCCTGTGGCCTCAGAGTCATGCTGGAGAGCCAGCAGAGAGTTGTGCCTCCCCTCCAAATAAAAATCCCAGCAAGGCAAAAAGATCCAGGAGAAACAGATAATTGACGTTCTCCAAGGCTGCAAAGAGGAAAGCATTTTGAGAATGAGGAAAGCCCATTGGCTGGAGCAGGAAAGAGACAATCTGTGATGATGCAGAGAAGGGCTGGTCTCCTGGTCAGGACAGGAGCCAAACTGCCTGGGGGCTGAGAATAGAGCAAAAGCAGAAGAGAGTGAGGCAAGAAGTAGAAACAGGCATTTGCAGGAGTCCAGCCCTGAAAGGGAGGAGAGATACAGCACAAGAACTCAAAGGCATGGCAGAGGCAAGTGAAGACTTTTTTAATGATGAGGGAATCTTGGACATGTTTGTAGACTTCAGAGGAGCCCAGTGCAAACCATGAGGTTGAGAATTAGAGGGAGAGAGCAGGAATGATCAAAGGGGCAGCCTCCAGGAGGAGACAGGATGGGATCGAGGCACCAGGGGAGAGATTGGCCTTTGTCAAGAAGGAAGGTTACAGAGATTACCCTCCAAAAATAGGTATCATCATTGCAGGACTTCCTCCAGTGAGGACTAGAAGCGCATATCAGCGGGAGCAGGGAAGGCAGCAGCACCAGGTGGGCCCCCCGCCCCAAACCTGAGGGGCCCTGAGGGAGCAGTTACCCGAGTCTCCAGGTTCTTGGAAGCCCCTAAGGAACCCCATGCATTTATCTTTACTGATTGGCCAGAGAATACTATTTAGTTCACAATTCAGAGGTGGGGAACCTGGGGCCTTGTGGCCGCACGTGGCCCTCTAGGTCTTCACCGTAAAACTTGGACACAATCAAAAGGCCGTACCCAAGGACCTAAGAGGCCACGTGCAGCCTCAAGGCCAGAGGTTCCTCACCCCTGAAAGCAACAGTGTTTAATGAAAGGTTATTGAAGAAAGACAATAAGCAATAACAAGATCTCGCTTCCACACACATAACATTCAGGAGCAGGATGGCCACCTCCCCATCCTCATTATCCTAGCTAACATGTCAATGCCACATGAAGGTTGCCTAAATCCTTTCTGTATGCCTCTCTTGATTCTCCTAACCAGCCCATGAAGTAGGCACTTTAATCAGCTCCATTTTACAGATGAGGAAACAGAGGCCTGAGAGAGGTGAGACTGGCCCAGGGTCACATAGCTATTGAGTGTCTGAGCAGGGTTCAAACTCCAAGGTCTTCCCAACTCCAAGTCCAGAATTCTATCCACCTGTGTGCAGTCAAACATGGTAGGAACATTCACTGATATTTGTTACAGGCCCAGCCCAATTCAGGTGCTTCAAGTTAAGAACAGGAATGAAATCATACAAAAGGAGATGTGGCTAGCCACAGCGGGGAAAGAATGTGCACCAGGGACATAGCACCAATTCATGTGCATCTCAACCACTAACCAAGGTCTCTTCTGCCTTACTGAGATAATGGTGGGGAGAAGGTCCACTCCAAGAAATCAAATCATTAGTCAATTTGGGGGGACTGAAGTCAAATGAATTCAGGTAGGAAATACATTGGATTAGTGGAAAGATTCAGGCACACCTCCAGGGCCTGTGTATATTCATGATCAGGATTCGGCCATCAAGGTGGTTTGGTGGCAGGCCAGGAAGCTGCCCTGTGGGGCGTATTGAGATCTCTCCCCTCCCCTCCCTTCCCCTCCCCTCCCCTCTAACATTGGCCAGAGGGTGATCTTATAAACTCTGAAAGGTCACCAGATTTGGACTTCCCATCAGTATTGCTCAGGACATCCCCAAAACAGCAGTAGCTTTTTAACCTTTTCCCTCTTTCAGAGTCTATTTTGCTTCTGATCTCTGTCTCCCTTAATCTATGCTCTCTTTTATTCTCCACCCTTCTTTTTCTTTTAATCCCTTTCCCTCCTACTTCCCTGTTGGGGAAAATGAATTTCTGTACTCAGTTGTGTGTGTTTGTGTATTCTTGCCTCTTTGAGCCAATTCAGATGAGAATGAGGTTCAAGTGTTGGCCCTTTCCCACTACTGTTCCCTCCATAGTATAAATTCTTCCTTGCTTGCCCCATTTATGTGAGATAATGTTTTCTATTCCTCTTCTCCCTTCCTTTCTCTCCCAGTGCATTCCTATCCCCCACCCTTCCATCCCTCTTTTGAGATCATCCAAATATAATAGAATCACACCCAGGCTCTCTAATTAGACTCTCTGGAAGGCGCCTAGTGATGATCAAATTCCGAGGAGTTATAGGCATCATCTCCCCATATAATAATGCAAAGAGATTTCTTGT
>JAQQSZ010005223.1:0-13925 GCA_028646595.1 Phalanger gymnotis
TGCCCTGGGCTGGGGCCCTGCTTCCCTCTGCCACTTTGTGGGTTCTGCAGCTCTAGAATTGGTTCAGAGCCATTGTTTTATAGGTTTTTGGAGGGATTTGGTGGGGAGCTCACCCCAGTCACTGCTTCCCAGCTGCCATCTTGGCTCCGCCCCGAAAGGTCTCTAATGTTCATTATTTTTGAAGAGGTAAATCAAAGCAACTTCATATTAGGAATAGTAAGATCTTATTTATAGTCCATTTTCCTCTTTCCATTTATTGTGCCTTATGTTATATGTACTTTACATTAGTGTAATTTAAAAATATTTTTGGAGTCTTTAAAAGTCCCTGTACAATTTTGTGCTCCCCCACCCCTCCATGTTTTCCTGGAAAAAAATGACAGTTTCCTGAATATAGCTCTTAGAGAAAACTCTCTAGGGCTCTGGGGCTCTTCCTGTTTCACTTCATTAAGGTTCTTTTTTGAGAGGGAGTGAGGGTTCTATATCTCTTATCTTTTAGGTGTTTGGGGAAGAAACATTCTCCCTTTTAATCTAACATAAACAAACAAATTCCACTCATCTCCATATCCTT
Source organism: Phalanger gymnotis (assembly GCA_028646595.1). Classification (NCBI taxonomy): domain Eukaryota; kingdom Metazoa; phylum Chordata; class Mammalia; order Diprotodontia; family Phalangeridae; genus Phalanger; species Phalanger gymnotis. The sequence goes on from JAQQSZ010005223.1 coordinate 569, forward strand.
AATCTTGTCTCTTTATCTCTCCTTGAAAATTACCCCCCACCTCTTACATACCCCATCTTTATTTTCCTTGTATTAATGATATATTACTTTCTTCACCACATTTTCTTGCTCCATCTACCATTTATCTACTCAATGCTTTGCCTGTATGTTGCCTATATGTAGTTTCTTCCTAGTCCCAGAAGTTTCTTTCTGAAATGAAGTCTTAAGTGTAAACCGCATTTCTCTCAACCTACCTTTTTAGTTACAGAAACTTAATCCAGGCATGAATTGTACCTGGGAAAGAAAGTATAAATATTCCTTAAGCCCCAGAAGTAACAAGCAGTTTGTGTGCTATGTTCACTATTCACTCAATAACCATTTAAGAAGAACTAACTTTGTGCAAAGAACTGTGTTAGTCATAATGGGAGATTAAAAAGCTATACTCTCAGAGAGTTAGCCTGGGGTGATACAAAGACAGCTGGGAATTGGTGGCAAGAGCTTTGTGTTTGAATCCCAATTTAGATACTCAGAGGAATTTTGTTACCAGAAACAACCACTTCACTGCTTTGGGCTTTCTCATTTATAAAATGAGGGCCTTAGACTTGATCATAACTTTCTTATTTATAATCCATTTTCTTCACCCTTTGCCTTTATTGTGCTTTCTGTGATATGTACTTTACATTATTTTAATTAAAAGTATTTAAAATATTTTGATAATTTTATTTCAATATAATTGCTTTCCTTTGTTTTCTTATATATTTTTTGTTATGCCTTTAAAGCATTCTGAGAAAGAGTTCATAGATTTCACCAGGCTGCCAAAGGGTGGGTTCTATGACACAGAAAAGTTAAGCACCCCTGTTCTAAATGGTCTCTTTAGCATTTTTAGGCACTGACATTCTATTAGTCAATGAGCTGAACTCTAAGGTTCCTTCACACTCTGAAATTCTGTAATACTTAGCTACTCTGCCACTTTTAAGCTTCCCCTTTGAAGACTGATAGAGACTGAGAGCTATGCTAGTTGGTGTCTTCCAGCTCCATTTCATCCTCCACCCAGCTGCTGAAGTGATTTTCCTAAAGCACAAGTATGATCATGCCATTCCACTTTTCAGTGAACTCCAGTAGCTTTCTATTAGTTCTGGGATCAAATATGAACTCCTTTGTTTGTCATTGGCCCCTCTAGGTCTTAACAGTCTTCTTAAACATTACTCCTCTCTGTCCGTATTATAGTCTGGTCATTTTGGCTAACTAGGTTTCCCTCACATAGGATGCTCCATTTCTCATTTCTGTCTCTTCATTTGCAACTGTTTCCTCTGTATCTTGAATGTCCTCTCTCCCTGACCCAGTTCAAGTACCACCCTCCTTTCTGATCCCTACCAGACAGAAGAAGTTCATTCTCTGAGGTTACTTTCCATCTATTCTGTTAGTGTATGTGCGTGTATAAGCATACACATAGGTTTGTGTATGCATATATACATGTACTTTTATATATACCTTTATATATGCTTATATGCACATTATGTCTACCATTGGAAATGTTTTTGCTTTTTCCTTTGTTGTCGTCATTTCAGTTGTTAAATTGTTTCAGTTGGTGTCTGACTCTTTGTGACCCTATGTGGGGTTTGCCATTTCCTTCTGCAGCTCATTTTACAGATAAGCAAACTGAGGCAAACAAGGTGAAGTAATTTGCCCAGGGTCACACAGCTAGTAAATATCTGAAGCTATATTTGAACTCAGGAAGATGAGCCTTCCTGACTTCAGCCCCAGTGCTCTATCCTCTGTGTTACTTTAGCTGTCTGTTTTTTCTGCAGTAATCACATAAGTGCTTGATTGATTGATGAGGTGCTTTTGTTTTTTTTTTTAATTGGCTAAAAAGAATGAACAAAATTAAAAATAACATTCAGTTTGTGAACTGATAATGAATGTAATATGTTCCATCTATCTAAATGAACTAAATTGGTTATGACCAGTTAATGTTAGCCAGCTGACTGGACTTCTGCTAAAACTTTAGTAAATTATCCATTGTAATCAAAGGTTACAATTGTGTTAAATTTCTAAATGCAGATAAATCATACATCCTTTATTTGGTTTTGGACTGCAGCACAATTCATTTTATAGTAGATTTGCCTTTTTAATTTTGTTTTGTCTAATATCAAAATTATGTTTTATGTGTAATAAGAGAAGGTGGCTTCTAATGTATTGGCAATGAGGAGGGAGAAGAAAGCAAGACTGGTGCTTTAAAGCTTCCATGGTCAAAGCAGGAAGTTGATCATCTATATATACAAGTTCTCATTTTATAAGCTGTGTTTTATAAAAAGTCTGTTTGGAAATAGGTTGTTTAGAATTTTGAGCTCATCTTCCCAGAGAACCAATGTTCTAAAGTGGTGCTTGGGATGTAGGCCAGCCAATTTAACCCATCATGTAACTGAATTACATTACTATGATAGTATTGTTAATACTAAAAATTCTAAGCGAGTATTTGTGGTGGTCTTTCAGATAATTATGGGATGAGTAAATTGTTGGAGGGCTAAACTGGGAACCTAACCAACTTTGGTGATATTGTTTAAATGGGAAAATCTTGCATAGGGATATATTGTGTGGTAGAGAGGGAATAGTGAGCATATCTTATGCCCCTTCCTCCACCCACTTAATATTTGCCCAGTTGAACTGAAGGGGGCATGATGTCCTTCGTGACACTGGTATTCTTATGCTGGGGGTGGAGGGGGAGATAAATTTGATCAACAAGGATTTATTAAATACCTATGTGGTAGGCACTGGGGAAACAAAATACAAAAAAACAATCTCTGCTTTCAAGTGGCTTGCATTTAATTGGGGGAGATGAGTACATGTCTAAGTATATATGCAGAATAAATTAAAAGATAATAAATACAAATAAAAACAAAGTAATTAGGCAGGAGGGCTCTAGAAGTTGGGAGGACACCAAGCAAGACTTCATGTAGAAGGTGTGTTACTTGAGCAGCTGTGTTTTTGAAGGAAAGATAGAGATTCTAATGAAGCAGAAGTGAAGAGGGCATGTAGTTATCCCTAAGGCATGGCAGGTGGATGTCTTGCTCAAAGACATGGATGGGGAATGCCATGTGTGGGGGAACTAAGAGAGAGCCAGTCTGGCTAGATCAAAGATCTTGGGGGTGGGGGTGTGTAATATGTAGTCAATAGAGAACCCCGCCAAGTTTATAGACTAGGATAGGGGCGTGGTCAAGTCTGCCCTTAAAAATTACTTTGATAGTTGGGGGAGGATAAACTGGAGTGGTAAGAGACTTGAGTCAGGGAGACCAGTAAGAAGGCTATTGCCATGGCAATAGTCTAAATGTGAAGTGAGGAAGGCCTGAACTAAAGTGATATCTATGTGAACAGAAAAAAAGTGGTTGGATATGAGAGAAGTAGGGGTAGAACTTGTAGGAAATGGACAACTGACTGGATATGTGAGGTGAGTGAGTAGTAGAGAATAATGCCGTATGCTGAGATTACGAGCTTTTCAACAGAAATAGGGAAATTCAGAATAGTAGTGAGGTGGTGTGGGATGGGATAATGGCTTCTGTTTTCAGACATAGTGAGTTTGAGATAACTAGCACATCCAATTTGAAATGTCCAATGAGTAATTAGTGATGTAGAAGGAAAGATGGATGAGAGGCTGGATATCACCTGCATAGATATAGTTAAATCCATGGACCTGATAAAGTCACTGAGAGTCAAGAAAGAGAAGAGGACCCAGGATAGAGCCTTGGGGAGCATCCACAGTTAAGGGGTGTGATGAACCAGCAAAAGAGACTGAGGAGTCATCACAAATCAAGGTGGAATTCTAGGAGAGTCAAACATTTCAGAATCTCAGAGGAAAGAGCACCTAGGAAAAGAGAGTTGTCAGTAGGATCAAGTAGAAAGCGGGAAGGTCATTTGATTTGGTAATTAACATTACTGGTAACTGTAGAAAGTGATTTCAGTTGAGTGATGTCTTAAGCCATGTTCCAAAGAATTGAGGACTGAGGAAAAAAAAATCTGGAGCCTAGGAATAGTTTGCAGAGAAAAGGGACAGATATGGATGAGCTTGAGGGTATGGATAGGTTTTTTTTTGTTGTTGTTATGTTTTTTTAAGAATGGGAGAGAGGGCCTGCTTGAAGGCAGTAGGGAAAGAATCAGTAGATAGAGTTTTTAGATTAGAGATTGAGGAGATGATTGGGAAGATGGGGAAAAATGGAATCAAAGGGACTTGTAGAGGAGCTGACATTGGCATGGAGAAGGGCCACTTTATTATCGAAGCTTGGTGAAAGTAGGTGAGAGTATAGAGGATAATAGAGAACATGTTAGGGGTTTTTGAGATGAAGAGGAGATTGTAGCAAAGGGCCTTAATTTTCCCAGTTAAGAGACGAAAAAGTTGAGAGAGAGAGGCAAATGTAAAAGGGGAAGGTCAAAGGTAAGCTGGTTTCCCTTCTCTTTAACCACCTTTTCATACTCCCTAGCCAAAGTATTTTATTTATATTAACTACATGTCTGGGAAGTGTCAGCAGGGATAATCAAAAGTCAATATTAAGCATTTTCCTTAGAGCTGGGATTCTTAGCCTGGGATCCACTGACCCCTAGATTTCAGGGGGTCTGTGGATATGGATAGGAAAAAAATGCATTTAAAAACATTCTGACACGGGATTGGTAGGTTTCACCAGACTGTAATTTTGTCTTTGGACTCTGATCAATTTAATATGATATGCTTTGCTAAGGTAGTCTTATATTTGACTTGCTTCTCTCAGGCCAACCAGGGTAAAAGGTAGGAACTCTAATTCTAAGGGACAGCTTTTTGAGAGCATCTGTTAAAGGAAAAATCCAGGTACTTTTGATCTCAGGATGGGTTCTTGTGATAATTTTCTATGTAAATATGATCATATTTTTTAGTAATCTGCCCAATTTTCAACCTTTTCTTTTGAGGTTATAACTTCTTATATTTTACATGGTTTGTGCAGTTTTACAGGATACTTTCACATGTTTTATTTCATCCTTAGAAGAGCCTTTTGAGTTAGACTGGAAGACTGTATTTTCATACCTGCACAACATATGGCCGGCCATATGTTGCCACTGCGAACTCTCTTTTTGTCATGTGACCTGTGGCAGCCAAGCATCATCTATAGTCTAACTTATTTGCAGCCCAAAAAAGTTTACAGGTTGTGTGTGTCTGCTCTAGAATGTAGAGTCTAGATGAGGAAAGAGAATCTTGGAGAGGTTAGCAACTTGCCTCTGGTCCCATAACTGATTAGTGGTAGAATGCTGGGATTAGAGGTTCAGGCTTTTGAGTCCCTCAGCAGCCTTGTGTCTTCTGCAGAACCTTGTTGCTTCTCATACAGTGAATAGAGAATCTGAGAAGACTTTGTTAGCAATATTTTCCCTGCTAACATACAGTGTCCCCAAAATCTTGGTGCAGTTAAGCTTAATATGGCACCAAAACTTTTAGGAGCAAACTGTATTAAATATGAAATTTTTTTATGTGACAGTAGACCTCGTGCTGGCCTGGAAACTGCAAATGCCCTCTCCCACAAAGAGGCCAGTGCTCTGAGCACTGGATTCTTGGGTGAGCCTGGCCTCACCAAAGAGAAAAGAGAGAGACAGAGATGGGCTCATAATCTCTTTTCCTCATTTTCTTTGACTCTTTAAACCCCCTTACCTGGAACCTCAGGAGAATCACAGAAAGCTTAGATATGATTAATGTCCAGTGCCTCTCCAAAAGGGATAAGAAAGGTACTCGACATACAGTGAATAACACAGCTATTCATTTGTTCTACTACAAGAGAATGCTTAAATACAAAAGACTCATAAACATACATTGATAGGACTTACACATGTATTACACAAGTATTATATTATTTTTGTATTGCTATTATTACTACATTATTATAATATAATACATTACTATTATATTACTATTTTATATTACTATTATATTTTCCTGGGAGGCTGAGACTTCAGACATGGAAATGTGGGAATTTTCGTGGGATTATTGAATGGCAATTTGCCTTCACTTCTGCTCTACGTTGTTGAGCAGCTTCCTAGGAATAGTGATGAATTTGTACCGATGCAAAGCAGTGGTTGTGTATTTTGTGAACGATGGCCAGAGTTTGAAAGATGGCTAGGGTTAATTTTCCCAAGAATATAGAAGGGAGTGAGCTGTCTTATAAGGTAATCCAACCAGTCACCAGCTTGTCATTAGCATTATTCTCTAACTGTACTAACTAGTGTCCTGCTTCATGTACTGAGCTGTGCTGAACTGACTACTTGTAGATATTCTAGTAGTGTCCCACTGAATGCATTTGGAATTTTACAAGGAATCTCACTGTGCAGGTAGAAAGCAGCAGCCACTGAGTTGTATCTAATAACTGCTGAATCGAATGCCTTTTTGAAAAGGAGAATTCAATAATATAGCTAGTGGCATTGATATGCTGGTAAATGTTTAACAATCAGCTACAGGGGTGGGAGAGTGTGTGTATCTAGATCTAGATGTATGGGCTAGGTGGCCCAGTAGATAGAGCACTGGGATTAGAATCAGGAAAACAGTTTTATGAAATTACTAACTTACTAACTGTATGACCCTAGGCAAGTCATGTAACTCTTTTTGCCTCAGTTCCTCATCTGTAAAATGAGCTAGAGAAAGAGAGGCAAACCACTCTAGTATCTCTGCCAACAAAACCCCAGATGGGTCATGGGAAGTTGGACACAACTGAACAAAAATGACAACCACACATAGCTGAATATGTATAGATGTACACATATATATGTAAATATGGGTACATATGTGTATATATATGTATGTATATATATATATATATACAGGTTTCTTTGAAGTTTTATTGATAGGAAAGATTTGTAGCATGCAATTTATAAGTAATAAAACATACAACACTCTATTGTAATTTCCATATAGCCAATTGATTTTCATAGAATGCTTTCATTGATTTTTTTTTTTTGCTGGACTCTTGTATCGGTAGCCAACCTACGGTTGCAGTTCAAACATGATTTGATTAATGGAGATACATCCCAATCCACTAACTCTTTTCCCAATAAATTTATTGTCATAAAATATAATGTGATCTACAGTTAAATGATTTCTCACCCTCGTCTAAATTATATTGATTTAAACTGAAACCTCTTTCAGCTTTAGCACTAGTCTGCACTATCTTTTTAGCTTTTCATATAATCACAAGGACTGAAAATGGACTGATTCTACATTATTTACAAAATCCTGAAAATCATTGAAATCAGTTTCATGTTTTAAAATTTCACTTAAAATGATGCAGTTTTTTTCAACAGCTACTTATGATTAAGTTCGTTATTTATAATATCATATTTGGTCATTTTTCAGTTGTGTCCAGCTCTTCATGACCCCATTTGGGTTTTTGGGGTTTTTTGGCAGATACCGGAATGATTTGCCATGTCTTTCTCCAGCTTATTTTTAAAGATAGGGAAACTGAGGCAAACAGGGTTAAGTGACTTCTCCAAGGTCACACAGCTAATAAAAGTCCGAGGTCCAATTTGAACTCAGGAAGAAGTCTTCTTGACTGTAGACCCAGCACACTATTGACTGCTTATTGTCTGCCTTCTATAAAGGAAGGCATAGAGAGGAGTTTTGGTACTCTGACCTCTAGCCCTTCAATCAGAGGAGAGAGAAAGCTGAGGCCTGGTGGTGAATTTAGAAGTGATGAGTTTGTCCTGGGAGGGACATCTTGTTCTATGGAGTTGAAATCAGCCAGGGCAGCAGATTCAAAGTGGAGTATGGGAATTCTTTTAAAGCAACAAACAGTATTACTGGTGCAAGAGTGGATTGAAGACACATTAGCTGTGTTTAACAACTCTCTAGTTAAATTCTGGATTCTGGACAATTTAACAGTCAGTTCTCTTGAGCTTGCGCTCGCTGGCTCCAGCACACCATTGGCTAATTGGTATATAACTACAAGATCAATCTATATAGACATTTCAGCAAAAGTTGCACAAAAAGCGAATATTTTTTTTCAAAAGAAGAACCTTATATTACATACTTTCCACTTTGCTAGAACATTGATTGAACTCACTTTTCTAAACTTCATGATGAAAGATTCTATTTTGATGTATGTATACATTTATGTACATATGTGTACATGTGTAAATGTGGACATGTATACATTTATAGTGTAAGTACAGGAATATTTCATATAATTAAGAACAGAGGAGACAATAGAGCTAGCCAGGATTTTTCCCAAGGTTCTTTCTCGAAGCTATTATCTGATATTTCTTAAAGATATCCCTAATTAAAAAGTGAAAGCACACTCCAAGAAGACAAGGACAATGTCTTAATTATATTTCTGTTTTCCCAAGTATTTCACAGAACTTTGCAAAAAGCAGAGAATCTCAATACATGGTGGTCAAATGAATGCAGTGACTCTAGTCTTTTAAACCATAAATTTGGAATATTATCTGTAATTCAAGTTAAAAACTGGCACAATTTTCTGAAATTTACTGATTAAGTGTTCAATTTGAAATTCTCATTTTTATTTCTAATTCCCTGAATGGAATATTTTTACTGTTGCATATAGTAGTAATATTGAACTTATATGGAATATGGATTTCATGAAATATCAGCCTGAAATTGAATAGCCCTCTCAAAGCTCCTTAATTAAAATCCTTTATTTTTATGGCTTAGAACTTTATACCCAGACTTGTTGACTCTTATTTAACACACAATTCTTAACCCCTCACCTATTTTCCTAGCAAACTAGAAGTGAGAGATGAACTGGTAGTAGCTGGACTAGTGACCTTTAGTGATAGATAGCTTAGAGCCTTAAGGGGAAAAGGGGAAAGAGCTAAAGCACAGAATTATGACTGTACAATATTGTGAGGGATGTTTATCATCATAGAATACTAGAGACAGAATACCACCATAACTTATGAAGAAAAGGGTAAGTAAACCAATATTTGGTAAATTTACCAAATTTTTGGTAAATTTGGTAAATTTACCAAAAGTTCATGACCAAACAAGAAGTAGAGAAACTCATAGATTAAAATCGATCATTTTTGTCACATAAAACTTGAGATTTTTGCACAAATTTATTAATGCTAATATTCAAAGAGAAACAAATTTGTAAATGAAGAAAAAAAAACTTTGCATCAATTTTCTCTGATAAAAGTTTCAATTTCCAAACTGTATAAGGAATTGTTTAGATTTACAAAAAAACCCAAGACATTCTCCAATTGATAAAGGGTCCAAGGATATGAACGCAGTATTCAAAGGAAGTAAGCCAAGCTATTGATAGCTATATGAAAAAACATTCAAAATTTCAACTAATAGAGAGTTCTAATTAAAACACTTCTGAGATTCTATCTTAGACCCTTCAGTGACAGAGATGGCAAAAAAGGGGAAAATGGTAGAAATTGGAGGGACTGGGAAAACATATTGATACACTGTTGGTGGACCTGTGAATTAATACACCATTCTGTAAAGCAATTTGGAATTATGCATAGAGTATGTGCTCTTTGACTCAGCTATACCACTGCTAGATATACATCTAAAAGATCAAAAATGTACAAAATTTATGTACAAAAATATTACTAGCAGCTCTTTTTGTGATGGCAAAACCCACCTAGAAACTAAAGGGACACCCATTCATTGAGGAAGGGCTGAATAAGTTGTATGTAAATACGATGAAGTAACAGTGTAAGAAATGAGGAGTTGCAGAATGGGGTTTGTAACCTAGGGCTTCCAATTCATTTATTTGCACTACAGTGGAGAATGACTGCTTCAAGTAGATGTTGCTCTGTCTTACTTATAGTGTGGCACCATTAAGGCAAATTCCTTGAGACTCTCACTTTTCACCACACCTTTGATATCTTCTTCTGATCCCCTGTGAACATTTCTCTCAACACTTAAAATTCTGCCACCTCCAGTAGGATCTCTTTTAAGTCTGCTCAATCTAGTCAAGTTACTTTCCCTATCTTTGTTCTAGTGCCATTTTATTTGTGTTCTATAGGCACATCTGGGACTGGTAGGCTCCACTTTCTTTGATGGGAAAAAGAGCTTGTTAAAAAAAAAACTCTGAAAATCTTTTCAATCTGTGCTCTGTTGTTTTCCTTTGAGTTTCATCTTTAAATGCCCTCAAGATGACTTTGCATAATTGGGGTTTTGCTAAGCTTTCTTTAAATTGGTTTTTACTTTCCACTGCTTTTTTTTTTCCTGTTTTATAAAGCAAAACTGCCTGTGATATTCTACCATTCTTTTATAATATGAATGAGTTCATATTATTTTAAATCTGTTCTGTCCTTCCCTGTGATAGCAATCTTTTTATTAGGCAAATAAAGTAGTTTTTCTTAAACTAAGGCACTTTCTAGGCTTTTTTAGTCTCATATCAATTGATTTTCTATGTGTGTGTATTTGGAAATGCTATAATTGGTAATGTCCATTCTTCTGTTCATTTCCAGTGTTTTGGAATCGACAACTTGTTTAGGTTAATTTAGAGTTTAATTGCATATCATATCTTTTACTAACTTCTTTTCTTCTTCCTTTGTACCTGTTTTATTTTTTATCTAAATAATTAATGGTTTGACTGTATGCAGGTAACTATTTCAGGAATGATGCCTATATGAGTAACCAGTCATTTCTTCACTGTTCACATATAACAAATTGTGTGTGGCTTTTATGTATACTATACTATTACTGTAGTAATATACATGTTTGGCCTAATTTGTTCCTTATTCCTAGTCCATAATTTCGAACACTTTTTACTTTCTCTGTCAATTCTGAGCCCTTTGTAGAATTTCTCTCCTGCTTCATCCTAGACATTAGAAGTTAGCACTTTGGCTGCAATTTTTTCCCTTTTCGCTTTCCTCTCCCATTTCCCCCCCGGACTTAATTTTTTTTTCAATTAACCAGCATTTATTTTCTTCTCTCTCCCACTCCCTGCCTCATTAAATAAAAAAGGAAAACAAAAACAAAACCTTTGTAACAGTTATGCTTAGCTGAGCAAAACAAATTCCCACATTGGTCATATACAAAAAAACTTTGTCTTATTCTTCATCTTGAATCCATCAGTTCTCTGCCATAGGTAGCATTCATTATCAGAGTTTGGAATCATGGGTGGGCAGTGCATTGATCAGAGTTCTTAAATATTGCAGTTCTTTGTCTTTAAAATGTTGTGGTTACCATATACATTTTTTCCTGGTTCTACTCATTTCACTCCACATTAGTCTCCTCAGGTTTCTCTGAAACCTTTTTTGCCATCCCTCATAGTACAATTGTATTTCTTTATATTCATATGCCATAATTTGTTCAGCTATTCTCTACTTGATTGGTTCCCCCTTAGTTTTCAGTTCTTTGCTGCTACAAAAAAACAAAGATTTAATATTTTTGTATATATCAGTCCTTTTCCTTTTTAAAAATCTTTTTGGGGTATGGGATTAATATTTAAAAAAACTTTAAATTCTGTGTAGTTGAAATTATTCATTTTATCTTCTGGGATCTTTTATCCTTTGTTAGGTCATAATATCTGAAAGGTAATCTCTTCTTTGTTCCCTTAATTTGTTGATCCTTTGATATTTTTGACAAGGTGTTTTTATTGAATAATGAAGATGTTAATTATTTCAACAATGATTTTGAAGAATGACATGACATTAATCCATTTTTATAGTTGTTATAATTTGCCTGGAGCCTTAGAAAAATGGAAGCTATTTTTGCTATTTTTAAAAAAAGTATTAGAAGCATCTCATCCTGGAAATATTGAATCTCCTTGCCAAGTGGAGAGGCATACCAGCCAAAGGCTATACTGGTTTAGCATACAATCTCATTTACAAAACATAACAGAGAAACATGACAGAAAATTATAGACATGTTCTTCTTACAAACAATGAAAGGCAGTTGAAAGAAAGTTTGGCATGAAATCTAGATAAGCAAAGAACGTTGGTAGATAAAATTGGAAAGAGGACAAAAAGAGATGTGAAGTTGAATAAATCTGCCAGTGTTTGTATAGTGATCATTTCTCATCAGTTGTGACAGGAGAACCATTGCATTTAGACTCTTCTACCTCCACACTTTATGTTTTCTGTATGGAAAAGGCATTGGTGTTGGACTTCACCAAATCCACTTTGAAGGCAATGCAAGTTTAGAGGTGCTGAGGAATTGATATATACATATAAACATGCATGTATGTTTACACACACATATATTAGATATACATGGATGCATATCTTTAGCTATATATATTTCTACTGATCTATCTGTAATTTCAAAGAAGGAAAGATTCCAAAAGAAGGGAATGGTTCAGAGTGAACTCCTAGAAGTGTCTTCAAGCAGAGGCTTGCCTTATTGGATGTGTTATACTGGGGATCCCTTCATGTGTGGCTTGGTTTCTATGGTCTCCAAGATCTCTTTTGTGATTCTCTGATTCTGAGTAGGAGATTTAAAAACATCAAGAAAAAGTTGACTGAGAAGATCTGAAGCAGTAACTCATATCCCTGTTTTCTTAATATTTCATTGAATCTATAGTCTCATGGATGGGGGTATATAGTGTTTGCACTGGTACAGATAACTGGAACATAATTTAGTGGAGAAGGGACCCTAGAAGCTATCTAGTCCAACTGCTGAATTTTATAGATGAGGAAGCTGAGGTTTAGAGAAGTAAACAGCAGACCAGGGAATCCAATTCATGCCAGTCCGTCAAAGCATTTATGAAGCACCTACTATGTGCCAGGTACTTTGTGCAGCACTGGTGATACAAAGAAAGGCAAAAAATAGTCCCTGTTCACAAGGAGCTCGGAGTCTAATAGGGGAGACAACATTTAAACAATCATACAAACAAGCTAAATACAGGATAAATTGAAGATAATCAACTGAGGAGAAGGTACTAATATTTTTTTTAATAAATTTTAATATATTTAGTTTTCAGCATTGATTTTCACAGGAATTTGAATTACAAATTTTCTCCCCATTTCTACCCTCCCCCCCACTCCAAGATGGTGTATATTCTGGTTGCCCTGTTCCCCAGTCTGCCCCCCCCCATCTGTTGCCCCACTACCCTCCCATCGCCTTTTCCTTTCCTTGTAGGGCAAGATAAATTTCTATGCCCCATTGCTTGTATATCTTATTTTCTTGTTGCCTGCAAAAACTTTTTTGTTTTTGTTTTTGAACATATGCTTTCAAAACTTTGAGTTCCAAATTCTCTCCTCTCTTCCCTTCCCGCCCCCCCCCAGAAGTCCAGCAATTCAACATGGGCCACATGCGTATCATTATGTATAGCCCTTCCACAATACTTATGTTGTGAAAGACTATATTTTGCTTCTTCCTAACCTATCCCCCTTTATTGAATTTTCTCCCTTGACCCTGTCCCTTTTTGAAAGTGTTTGTTTTTGATTACTTCCACCCCCA